>VZTI01001909.1:48687-154488 GCA_013397865.1 Struthidea cinerea | reverse complement strand
AGCAGAAGGGGCCAAGCTGACCCTCCAAGCAACCCAACGCAAAAAGACAAGACAGCCCTGGTGGTGTTGCGGCTGGCTGCTTTTATGTGCTCCCAAACTCCTCCCCCCGCTGGGCTTCCCGGGCCGGTTTTTGGCGGGCATTTTTCGCGGGCATCCGGGTACTTGCCTTCACCAGCAAGCGCGTGCGGGGGGATGCAGGCAGGGAGCTGCTCCAAGTCTAATCATGGAAGTTTTCTCTGCCCTGGCAGCCAGCCAGGGCAACACAGTTTTTTTTATAGGAACTTTATTCACCTCATTTGTGATATGTGTGGAGGCACATATATATTGGTCTCTCTCAAGGCTCCAACACAAAGATAAGGCTAAAGAGAGGACACAGTGGTTTAGATTCTCCAGCTACTGCTTCTGTTGCAACTGGGTATGTTGAACACAGAATGTGCAACATGAGGCTGTCTATGTATTTTTTATGGTCTGCTCTGTGTCCTGCAGAAGCACTAGATTAGATAATCTGCCACAAAGAACCCCAGAGTGAATACTTCTCTTAGAAGTAGGAACAGGAATAATTTTCAGTATAGATTTCAGGAGATGGGGCTAAACTGACTATATGATGGATAACACAGGCTATAGATGCCTTTGAAATGCTGCTGCACTGGTCTGCATACCTTTCCCAGTCTGGAATCCTGAAGTGCGTTATGCTTGTTTGCTGCTTTCTGGTTTTCAGAGTATAATGGTTACTAGTATTACAAGTAATATGTTGTGTACCTAGTGTATATCCACTTGTGCCACATGGCTGCTGAGAAAGCATAAGTACCTCTGAGTAAGATCCTTTTTCCTGAATAAGTGCTTTTTCCCCATATTCAGGATTCAACCATGCAAAAAAGTCCTGTAGGTGTCCATATGATTTACATCTTTCATCCACCTATGTGAAGTGATAGTGCCTCATACTGAGCTGTTATTCTCTGTGTCATGGATGGAGTGGTGTACTTCACTCCTAAGAGAGAAGCAACAATACACGTTATTGATATAAAACAGTGAGTTTATAAAGTTCAATGGCAAATATGACAGTGGATTAACAAGATTTGATGACAAAGTGTGCTTGGCTTTTTACTGCATAGAGGACAAAGTCTGACAAAGCTGTCAGGGAGATTCTTCTGCTGGGTCATGACATTTAGACAAGACCCCCTTGCGTCCTAAATGTCTGTTCAGAGAGGAGTTTAGGTGAGGCTGACTCCAGACTTAGTCTCAGACTTGGTCAGCAGTTCATGTCTGAAGGATTCTATGTGCACAATCACTCCTTGGTATCTCTTATTTGAGACGTCAAAGTTTAGCATACAGTTAATCACTTACTGATAATGTGCTGCTGCAAGGAATCACTTGACCTCAAGCAATAACCCTGAGACGGCATCCCCTCTCAAGGGGAGACCCTGCCCTTTACATGCAGGAGAGCTCAGTGTACCCTGGAGTGTCCACTCTTCAAGAGTTTAGGATGTCTGGGACACAATTCCAGACAGTCCTTGACTACGGTATGCCATCTGTCCCCGGAAACAAGTGGGATGCAGCCATCCCAGCCCCCACTGGTGGCTCCAGCATAAGCCAGGGGCAGCAGAGGAAGGAAGATGTCACACTGCCACACTGTGCTGCTGCACACTCTGTGTTCACAGCGATTGATTTGGGTGGGTGTCTGAGCCCTTACACAAATGAGGGCTGCGAGCCTAAGCACCGAGCACTGCATCAGCTCCGCGTGCTGCTGCTGTGCCACTCAACTCCCTCACAGTGGTGCTGTAACTGGAGCTCCAGAGGGCTACTCATCAGCTATCTGAAACATTTCTGAGACATGTCAGTAACACCCCACAGAGTGTGCCAGGGACGCTGGTGTGGAGGCACCACAAAGGCAGGTTGGAGCACATTTCAGTTCTATCTTCTCTGCCTTTTGACACCCACTGACAGGACGTCATTGCTTCACTAGTTGTATCAGCACAAGGAGTGTCAGGAATGAACTGAAAAATCTGGTCTTTTGCATTAAATAAAAACTGAAAAGAAATGGGGTTATGGCAAGACTTGGAGTTAAGGTAGGGATACTTATCTACATTCATAAGTTGCTTAAGACAAAATTCTGTTTGTAACTAGAGAGAAGTTAGATTGTCACACAGGAATTTATCCTGAAAGCATAAATGCTTTTGGCCATTCCTTCTTTGGTGACATACCCTTCCCATCCCCAGCACAGAAACCATCGTCATGAAGAACAGTACATCCCTAAGGAAGTGCAGTGGTGTGTTTGTAGATACCTGTAGACTCAGAAGCTGGTCCTGGAAGGATCCTAAGAGCCAGATACAGAATCAGAAGTGGGTTGGATTTTCTAGAGGTAGAACAACTTACACATCTCTTTGTAAAGTTGTTCTGGAGAGCTCTGAAATGTGAGATACAGAAATGGCTGCTAATTTGATAAAGCTGAAGGACATATTAGGTTTCTTCAGATCCAGCAGACAGATCTGAATAAATGGTATTGAGGACTCTTTTGTAAAGATCTCTCTCTTCTGTTTTTCCAGATGAGTACATTCTCTGAAGCTGTAGTTTCTGGTCCTTCAATCGCCCATTCTAAAGATTCCTAAAAAGAGGCAATGATTTCTCATAAAATAAGGAGGTGATAATTATTATAAATGATGATAAATTATGTGATGATGTCTACCATTACATAGAAATGCAAATGAAAAAAAAAAAAACCATTGTGTAGGAGCTACTCTTAAATTTTGTTGATCTGACAGCTGTGTTCCTCTGGCATGCAATGCTGGTGAGTGACCAAGTTCTCCAAACAGGCCTCCGTCTCACTACTGAGGTACTGCTGCTGCTGGAAGTGCGTTTTCCCCTATAGAGCATCCAAAATGTCATACTGTTGTCTGCTGTGCTCTGCAGAAGAGCTACCTGTTGTCACAGCAACTCTGTGCATGCCTGTGTGGAGGTCTTGGGACAGCACGCTGAATGTTAAACTCCTATTAGGGCACTAATACAACTGCTCTGAACCTCGCCAGAGAGACTTCCATTTGTAATTTATGCTGTGAAATGTCATTGCGTACCAAGTTCAACTAGTTCCCGTTGTGCATTTTCAGTGAACACCATTTGCATGTGCCTGTGAAAGAGCTTGCCAGCTGACACTTTCTGTGCCTTAATTAATGTCTCCCCTCATGTGGGAGAGTTTTTAGCATCTTTGCCAGGAATCCAAGAGACAAACGGGACCTTCAGCAGTCTCTGCTTTCAGATAGTTGTTTATTAAGTCTTATAAAGAGAAATAGAGTCACTGGTGTGACCCAGACACAGCACAGAGCAGAGAATGCAGGAAAAAGCCGCATTATCAAGATTAGACAGTCTTTTTAAAGGTAAATTATCCAATAAAAACGTAAAACGAAAGATATTTTCACTTTTCTACCAATGTTCAATAAACCACTTTGTCACGTACACAGGAACTGCAGAATTCTTTATCCAATCACCTTAAAATACTTCTACTGCAGAATAAGAGAATAATAAAAGAAGAGGAAGGCCTGGAGAAAGACAACAATCCTCCATTTTGAAGTTTTTTGCTTTTTATCTATTTACTGTATTAACAAACCCAAAGACCCTAAATTTTCACCTTGTGACAATCTTACATAACATTCTATCATCTAGTTCACACCAGTGTAGATTCTAGTTCTTCCCAAAGGGTAGGCAATTTTCTCCATGGGCGAAGGTCAAAGACAGTGTTGTCCAGGGGGATAGAGTCCTTCAAAACAGGCAGAGAGATACTGCCTGCATTCTGGATTCCAACAGCCAGCAGTCATCTCTCTCAGGGATGGTCTTTGAAGAAATCCAGAGGAACCATGTCAAGGCCACTGCTCTTTTTTTCTGTAAGACTCACTCACATTTATGTAGTTCCTACATTCCAGTTTTTGAAACTTCTAATTTCCCTTAGTTGAATTGATTCTCTTTACTGCATTGTGCAAAATGCCAGAGTTGAGTCCTTTGATACATAAATAGAAAATTATGGTAATGCAAACTTGTTCTATTGCTAATAGAATTGAGAAATATATTTCAGTGAATCACATAGGCATGCAGACATTATACATAATTATCAAAATCTTACTCTGAATTTTTATTTTCCTATGCAAAGTGACCAGCAAATAACCTATTTGGCATTTTTTTTAATACTTAAACAGATCCTTCTCAGTCAAATGGTAAGCCGAGGAGATTATTTTTTTAGTGTAAACAAGTAATTTAGTGAAACAGCCTTAATTTCCCAGTTATAACGGATCTGTAATTTTTTATATTGCAAAGGGGAGTTTTATATGGCACTCCAAGACTTTGCCAAAGTGCAGTCTTTTTTTGGTGAATGCAGAGTATTTTAAACTGCAAATAAAATGCATTTCTAATAAATACCACATGTCCCTTTGACACAACATTGTGATAGCTAAATTCAGTTGTGCATGGTATTCTTAGCTTCTTGAACAAAAATAGTGTGCAATTTCATTACAGAGAAGGAATTTTTATGAGCACTTGATGATCACTGCAGTTGCGTATTTGACATCAAGTCCAATTCTGTTCTCACATGAAAATTTTCAGAGGGTTTGATCTCAGGGGTGAGATGGAGCAGTCTGTTACTGTGGGTCATTATGAAATTGTTCCTCTCCTGCTCCAGTGCTGTGGGAACTTGAAATTTTTGGGATTAAAATTGTCTGGATAGTTTATGGAACAGTTTATTTGTCAGTATTTGTTTAGATTCTGAATAAAATTGCAAAGCGTGCTGCTGGCTCACGTCGATGCTCAGTTCTGGTTTCTTGTACTGTACTGAAGTTGCAAGGACAGTTTCTCTTAAAGTATGTTTTAAAGTATCCATGTTCCACATATATGGTCCAGGAAAAGGACACTTTATTTTAGGCAGCAGAAAAGGGACCTCCAGTGGAGGGATCATGTTGACTTTTATGAAGCTTATATTCTAAACATAAACTTTCCTTCAATGAGAGCAGCAGGAGAGTACCACCTTTCCGAAATGATAGATTCATGCTTTTCTTTCAAACAGTAAATAATTTCCTTTAAATTATTTTGTATATATGTGGATATTTGAGCTTATGTAAAAGATACTGAAGCCTAAGTATTTGAGAGAAAGTAGAGTTTGCAGCAAACTTTTTTTGTGACTGTGTTTTTCCTCTCAGCTGCTGCTCTGCTAGCAACACTGGCTCCCTAACCAGTAAAGAATTGTAATTATTGAGTCTACTGCAAATTATTCCACATTAATTGAGCTTCACAATTTTATTTATTTTCCATCTGTTGCCTAATCACTTACTGGAGGAATGTACCAATAAACTAGTCCATAGGATGATGAAACCTTTATTCAGGTTGATGAAAGTTCATCTCGTTATGATGAACTAGATAGGAAAGTAGTCTGACCATTTTGAAAGAGTGTTAATTTTTCCCTTTTGATGACGAAGATTCAGCAGACATAATATTTCTTTCTTCTCCCCCATTTCTTTCTCAACTGTGCCTTTCATCTGGAAGATTGCATCCTAACATTAATTCTTTAATAATATTGCAAAAAGCCCCTGGAACCCCTGACTGACACTAGTGCAAGTGAGGAATTCTAGTTTTGTGGTGTTCCCATGTGAATATCATCCCTATATATCTGTTTGCAAAAGGAGAACCTGAAAGGATTTTTCTGATTATATGGTTACATAGTAAGACATTTCCCTGTGTAGGAATAGTCTTTAAAACTATTCCACATTTTCTAGATCCTCTTCCCATGTAAACATAAATTTGTGGATGCTGTTGTTCACGAACTTGCTTACCCATTGTTTTAAATCAGCTAGTCATATCACACCTTGTTAATTTCAGGCTTTCTTTATCCAGTTACAAGTGATCATTGTGGAGGCTGTCGAGTGTTTAATACTGACAGATGTTCAGACCTCTTAATCCAGTGGAGATAGGGTAAATTAAGTACCTGAAAGCCCATCCTGTCCCTCTCTCCTTCAGCTCTTCACAGTGGTGGTGGTTGTGACACTGTTGTACAACCACGAGCTTTCAGTGGGGGAAAATAACTTTTTCTCTCTGATGCCCTATTTTGTAAAAAGCATGCAATGTAAAGTAAGGGAAAAAAATAACCTTTATAAGTCTGGTTCATTCTCTCTGTTTTGGTTTTTTTTTCCAATAGAAAAAAAGGCATTTACCAGGATCTGCTTGCACACAGCTCTTGGAAGTGAAGAACTAGTTTATCTGTCTGCCATGTACCTCATTCACTCTTATTTAAAACAACTCACAACAGAAAGTTAAGAGAAGACAGAGAGGTCAGGCTGATTTGCTGGGAATGAAGCAAGCGGCAGAAATAGTGTAATTTTTCTTACCAGTATTCATGCTGCAAGGGTGAGCATGGTAAATGGTTACCTATTATTAGACTAAATAAATCTAGAAGCTGCACACCGGATATGTTTATGTCACAGAAAAAAATCCATTTATATTTAGAATTTTAAAAATTTGCATACAGAGAGGATCATTTAAGTTAAATAGACTTAATATTTATGCAAATATACTTCAAATACTGTTGGTGATTTGTGATAAATATCTTTAATACAAAAAAACCTTTATGTTTTGTAGCCACTCTAAGGCAAAAAAAGGAAAGCCTTTCACAATATTTTATGTTTTTTCTAGGGTTATAGAAGGATGACTGTATTAAACCCTAATAAGCCAAGAGCAAACAAAATTAAATGTTTGCCAAAAAACATCTTTTGGGGAATATTGTGTGCTGCAGCCAAATTCCCCTCATCTTTACCCTTGATCTTCATTTTCTGCCTCAGTTCATAGCTATGTGTTCTAGAGGAATGTGAGTTTGTGCCTGCGGCTTCTAGAGAAACCTGTATTTATTTCTGCTGGGTGGTTAGGTTCTTGTTTTTCTTTTTTTCCCCTATAGTTTCCAGAGGCCAGAAGGTAAGCACAGGAATAAAGAATAAAGCCAACTCAAAACTCACTTGTGAGTTAAAGAAAAAAGGATTAATTCAAGCTAGAATTATTGAACTGAGCTAAAAATATGAAACATCTGTAAAAGAGCAAGGCAGAGGGCAAAGAGGAAGGATAAACCTGTTGGGTGGGTATTGACTGGGGTGTAACCAAGAGAGGGATTTTCAGATTGCTCCCACCTCACCAATCTGGAGGGAAGAGATCACTGTTCGTTATGTAAATCCTAGATATGTTACAGCAGTGAGTGCTATATGAATGAAGGGATGGGTCCTGAAAGGGAATTCTGTCCTCTCAATTGTACCCACTTGGAAAAATAAAAGAAATGACTGCCCTTCCATGTGCTGTTTCTCTGTTGCTCCTTTTATAGCACAGATAAACTCAAGATGCAGATAAGATCATCAGTAGTGAAAATTACACTTTTCTTGGTACTGTAAAAATGAAGTAATGAAAAAATCTGCAAGGAAAGAGGAAGAAGAGAAGATAATAGCAGTGGAAAGGAGGGAGAAATAAAACAGTGTTCTTGAAATCTAGGTATTTGCACACTAGTGGAAAGCTAGTGAATCATGCTACCTATGTGATCCTTGCTTTTCATCCAGGTACTTATGATGGGGATCAAATGTATGTTTGATTAAGTCTGCATTTTTATGAGCTCTTTCTTTTGAGAAAAGTTGATAAAGCCCAGTAGTATTATGCTTTTATATGATTTTATTATGGTTAAAGTAATACTTGTGTTTTGGAAGTACAGCTTCCAGAATGATGAAACTTTTCTATTATATCTATTTTTGTAAAGAAGAAGAAACACAAGTTACTTTTAGTTCACTTTATACTAAAATAAAGACTACTTGGCTCTAGCTCTGTGACTGTTTACTCTTGTTTTTTAGTAAATTCTGTTGTGAATAAATGTGAGTACATTGCCACAAATGATTGTACATTGCTCCTCATGATTGAGAACCTTCTCTTGTCATTATTTTTGCCTTTTTGTGCCATTAGAAGTCCAGAGACTTCTGGAAAATTGTGGTGTGCAGCAGAGATGGCTTGCAGAAGTTTTTTGTCCTTTAGGAAGATTTTAATGTCTGGAATGTTGAAATGAGGCTCCCATTCAAAATATTTATGGTAAAAATGCTTATAGAATTCTAAGAAAAAACCATAGGTATCTATTGGTCCATGTGAATTTACTGAGTTTATTCAACTGGACATGTGATACTAACAGTTACTATAAATCTCTATTTTTTAAACTTCTTGCCATGTATTACAAGGGGAGAAACATTCAGAAAGCTTTTTGTGGGCCAAATAGAAGAATTACTGAACTGGAATGCTGTTGGCTGCCCAGAGTTTCCTGGGTGTGGGGCAAGAGGATGGTCTTCTCTGTTTAGCATGGAAATGTGTCCTGAAAATAGCTGTCTTCTTACTCCAAGTCGAGCTGCCTTGGTGAAATCACAGAATATTCTGAGCTGGAAAGGACCAGCAAGGATCATCCAGTCCATCTCTTCAGTGAATGGCACATACAGGGATCAAAGGCACAATGTTAACATTATTAGCACCATTTCTAATCAACTGAGCCAATCTCAGTGGCATCACCTCTGTAGCAATATGCTCCAGTTTAGCCATAGGGCCTCCACAGTTCTAGTGGCAGAAGATTTTACATGGCAGTATGGATCTCCTTTTTCGCCGTCACTGTGTCAACACTGTAAGAACGTCTAATGCTTCACTGACCCTATTGCAGAAGAATATTAGATGTGGGTTTTTTGGGGTTTTTTTTAGAGTCCGTGTCCAGCAGCCTGTGCAATCTTTGACAGAACTTTTGATAAGGAGTAGGAAAGCGTGGTAGTTCACTTGGAGCTGCAACCTACTGAAAACACATTTCCTCTTCTGGAACGTCGGTATTTTTTATGTATTTATGCTCTTTGGATTTTCGCATGCTCTGCTTGTATATTTTTAGAAGTTCTTTGAATCAGTGTATGTATCTTTGAAAAAATTATGAGAAAAATTTGCCTTCTGACACCTACTTAGTGTAAAAGAGTGATGAAGAAACAAGGTTTAAAAGCCACACCTGGACATCAGTTCTCTACTCAGGTCCACAAAGGTGAATATCTTCCCTTCAGTTGCCATGAAATTTTGCCCAAGTTTACACTGAGCAGAAACTGAGCAATTGCATTCACAAAGAAATGGAACGATTCTTTGGGGTCATAAACATCACGACAAATGTCTTTATTCGTTTGTTTCAGTCAACGTTTATTTTCCATGAGGTTAACATAAGTGCAAGCCTTACAAGTCAAAACGCAGCATCACAAGAGCAGAAATCACCTGTGTGTTGAAATGTACAAATACGTTGAGCACTAACTCTGTGTAGCCCTGCCTCTACTCTGCACACCAGCTGTTTCCTTCTGCTGTAGTTGAGTCTTCATTTAAGTGCATCTGCACAATTTTCAGTCATCAGTGCATTAATCCAAAACAAAAGATATAAGAAACCCAATACAAAGCAAAGATTTTACAAGAGATCAGATTCTGCAATATTTATCTGTGCTTCAGCAAGGGAGATTCCCATATCAGCTAGAGAATCACTTGAGAGTAAATTATCTAGTTACAGTTAAGATATACAACAACAATCCCACATCCAAATTTTCATCTGTTTTTATATTTAATGAAATGCTTGAGAGTATTACTTGAGCAAGGACATAAAAATGTTTCTTTTGCTCTTCTTTTGTGCTTCTCCTAAGGAATTTACAAATGAAAAAGCAGTATTCCTTATCTCTGTGGGTCTGCATTTATGCAATACTTACAGTCAGAATACCATTATTTGCCTGAGAAATACTTGTAGAAACAACTCTAATTATAAGGTGGAAAGAAAATACTAACATAATGAGATTGCTGATCTAGTGGCTCCATCATGTCCACAATTGCCCATAACAATTCCTTTGTGGAATTGGTACTGATGCTAGCAACAGCTCGTCATGGGACAAGGCACAGAGAGCCCTCTTCTGCAGGGTGAGGTTCACGGTCGCAGCCATCCCAGCCCTGTGCTTTGCCTTCACTTTTGATTGTGATTTAAGATTCACACAGAGAAAGCAAATGTATGAGATTCCAGTATATTGAGGAAATGTTTGACCTGTGTATTTCTGTAGAAAACATATAAATGGAAGAAAAAAACCTGTTCTATTACAAAATGGTAGCAGTTTGGAAAGAGACAGTAGCAAATAGCACTTAGAGGAGGAAAGGAACTAACAAGCCATGATGTAACCAAATCCCAGTGTTCAATCACATCCAAAGGAATACTAGGTTATAAATTAGAAAGAAAGACTTTTTTTTTCTAATATGGATGGACCTTACACTATTCAATGAAGTGTGAAAACTCCACAGTGCACTAAAACAGAGAAAATGTGATGGCAGTGTGTCAGGGACTCCAATCCTTTCAGCTGTGGAGAGCAGCTCGGGTAGGGTCCATGGTGACTAAAGATGTACCACGTGGGTGTGAGCAGGAGACGCATGATATATGATGTGGAACTGGCATAAGTCATGGTAAGCAGAAGAAATAATCAGCTGTAATAAACATGAGGGTCCATTGGATGTCTCCGTTGTTCTGTTTCAGTGAAACAGATGCTCTGCCTTGCAGATTCATCACGGTAACTCTGGGATATGGTTTTAGGCTGTTCCGAGTTCTGCAGCAAATAACTTTTTTTATGGAACAATAGCAATGAACACTATACTGAAAATTGCCCAAATGGCTGCTATAGGATTTCCCATTTTGGTCAGTGTGGTGTTAGGATTCTGGGCTCCGATCAAACCTCAGTGATTCTGTGGTAGTAAGTACAGTAATAATGTTGGAATTTAATTAAAACTGAAGGTTGGCAATTTTCTAAACAAATGCCATTTTATAATGAAAAAAATATTTCACAGAAAAAGGTCTCAGCTGTTTAACTAATTTGAAATGTTTGTGGTCCTCAGGAGCCTGAGTTTCAGTGAATAAGTTGTTTATGGAAGAAAATTATAATGTTTGGACAATTCCACAAGTACAGAATTTCAGAGGGATCTTACAGTGTGCTTCAGTTTTGGTAAATGTTTAGGGAAGCATTGGAGAGAGAATTAGAAATTCAGCTGCCATAGCATTTAGATGCTGTTTCTGCCAGAAGTACCAGAGAATAATTGTTTCTTTTACCTTAGATTTATGAATACGAAAACACCTTTGATAACATAGTAGTGATGTGGACTGCTCCAGCTGAGCGAAGGGCAGTCATAGTTACTTGCATCTTTACTGCAAAAAAGGCAAGAGGAGAAGGCAGTAGAGATTGATTTTTATTTAAATTATTTAGGTTTGAAGCTCAGTCTTCAGTTTGTAATTTTGTGTCAGTGCTTAGTGTTATAATTCCACTGATTTTTTTTTTTCTATTCTAAGTGCTGTGTGTAGTAGTCTCTGTTTCTCTATGTTTTACAAGGAAGCATCAGGGCTGTTTAAAATAGGAACTTGCTGTAAAACCTCAGGAATTATTTCATAAAGACTTCTCCTGTGCAAGGTGGGAATAGTTGGAAGTCACTCATCTAGAAGTGCAGCTGTGCCTTTGGGATGTGCTCTAGCCCTTGCTTTGATTTATCCTCCTAGATTTATTTTTGATCCTCAAGACACACTGAAATGCTACATGTACTAACAGGCATTTGAGAATCTGAAAAGCTGAGAGAAAGAGAAAAAATTTCATAATTATGTGTGTGAGACAGGCATAAGTTGGGTTGCAGTTTATTTTATGGATGAGCATTGTATTTTTAATGAAATTTAAATGACCTAGAGCTTAAATAGGTGTCTGATCTATTACAGTGAAAAATCGGTAATCCTTTTGAAAGACCTGCATCTAAATTGCAATTTACTTCATCTGTAGCTCTTCCTTTCATTTTTTTTCTGTTTGTTTTAGACAAAAGACTTTGGGTTTTTTTTAAACAAAAGACTTTTTTTTCTACTTGGGGATGATTCAAAAGTTAAAGAGAGAACAAAGCAATTCTGAACTTGAGTTGTCCATTTGTTCTCATTATAGAGAGAAAACTGGGTTTGTATCTTGTAAAAGGCACACAGGAGTGTTACAATTGATGCAAACGATGTGCTTGGAGCCTGAAATCATTAGCCTGGCCTGGATAAGCAACACTGTAGTAGGCAGATATATTTGAACAACACTGAATTACAGAAACATCAACAACAAAACAATTAAAAGCTTGTGGGCGGTAATTTATTTAAAGCAACTACAACTGTCATTTCTGTAGCCGAAAAAATATAAGAAATATTTTTGCAGCACTTCTATTACTCTCACATCCATGGTAGTCTGTTTAAAGAGAGTTGGGGGATTTGAATATTCAAATCCTATTGACATGGAAAAGGAATTGTCAGTTTAAGAGTCTAATTGGAAGTCTCTGCACTCTTTAACAGATACCACAATCCAGAAGGAAATTGTTAGTGAGAAAAAGCTTACGTTTCTTGAGAAAGAAGAGCATTTCTAGGAGCCACTGCTCTAAATAATTAATCTCTCTCCTGTGTGCCTGCAGTTTCTTCCATAGGAAATGTCAACTTTGTCAACTAAGTGGGAGCCCGTGCTCAGTAGATCATAGTTTTAAGATATGAAGAGGATTTATAACAGTGTTCAGCATGTCAGCTCTGTACTGTTGGGGTAACTGCTGACAGTGCCAGCCACAAAGGAAAAAATTTGTTTAGGCAGTGGCTTTGTTTAACCCCTAGAAAGAGCTGTAAGTTCTTCTGAAATTCCTGAACTTTTGATTATAAAAATGTCTCTGAACAGGCTGGGTGCTTATCTATTAATCACAATAACTTCAAAAAGCCAACCAAACTGAAAAAAAAAAATCAAAAGGAGACCATAAAGAAACCATGGATTGTAAATATAGCAGTGTTTTATCAAGATGGCTAAGTTCCTGAGGCCTATACTGCATGGTTTTTATAGAGAAATAAAAAGGCGATTATCTTTTATTTGTGACCCATTCGTTGTTGTTTCAAAAACTTGTAAAAAAAGGGTAGGACTGCCGTGTTTCCAGTGACTCTGTGATCAAGAAATTCTGGGCAGAAAAGTAAGTGTAAACCACTATGTACATTCAAGAATCTAAGCCAAATGCATCCAGAACCTTCCTAGAAATGAGCAGTTGGTGTCGTTGCACTATGTCCTCCTTGTTTCCCCACAAACTTTTTGCTAGGACGGTTCCTGTGTGCAGATTTATTCCAGTAGACACCAGAGAAATGTAATACTTTTTCTGTGCTGCAGTAGCCTCTGTTGACAGGCTTTATGCGGCTCAGGGCAGGGGAAGGTACCTGGAGGAACGAAAATGAGAGAGAAGCCAAGCTCTCAATTTAACCTCTAACATAATGTATCACCAGCCACTCCTATCACCCTCACAATCAATCAAGCAGTTTTTGGTCTACTTTTCTTTCACCTTGTATTCTGCATATTTTTGATCATGCAAGCTAAACGACTCCAAGTCCAGACGGCAGTTGCTTAAAGTGTTTCCAACACTTAACATCCATTTTGTGGGATTTAAGATAATTCCCTGTGTTTAAAATTGTTAACACTAACAGAACCTAGGAAAAGCTTTGCAAGAACCTTTTAAGAGCCCTGGATATACAGGTACATGTTTGTCTCTCTACATCTCTAGTATCAACTAAATAAATTCCTATAACCCTCTGGGAAAAAGAAACTGTTTTTATTGGACTTCTGAGGGCAAGTAGAGATAAAACAACATCCCCTTTCCCTGTCTTCTCTGGATATAAGCCTTTAACATCATAGGAGAGAATGGTTTTGCACTTCCTATTATTTCTATGGATGAAGTTAGCCATTTTTCTTTTGTCTATAAAGTATTATGCAGTTCCCATAGCAGGAAAGAATGAATTATAAAAATAATATACATTTCAAAGGAAATAAGGATTACAGCCAGTTGCCTTAACAAGAAAGAAAGAAAATCCTCTAATGCTGGAAAACACTGCTGATTCAATACTGAATAAAGAAGAGATGAATAGGAAATTTGCATATGAACTCTATTTGAGAAGGCAGATGAACAAATTTCTTCTTTACATTGCAAATCATTTTTAATAAAGTAAAGAAATAGAGGATTTCATAAATGAATGTGAACTCTGCCAAAACATAATTGTAACATGGAGAACTAAAAGAATGACAAAGAGAGAGAAGATGAAAGAGAAATATTACCATAACCTATTGCCTAAATAATGATTTTTAATCCTCCCCTTCAAAGCCACCAGGACTTAAGCCCTTCTCATCAGGATCCGAAGAGCATGTTGTCTCCGTTCCCAAGCTGCCATCAAATCTCAGGATCTTTCTCCCAAACATTTAACATTAGAAAAAGAAATTACTTCTTTCTAGCTGCTTCTTCGTGTTGTTGGTTGGTTGGTTGGTTGTTTTTTTTTAATCTGAGCAGCTTGTGAAATCAATCACTTTGTTTAGTCTGAGGAGCTTCACTGATGGCAGACCAAGCCAAAGCCTTTGCCTTTGCTTCCAAATACAAACCTCATCCTGCTTGGCTGTGGTGGTTACCATGGAAGTACTGTGATGCAACATCTCCTTTCTTTTTCATGGCAGGTTTCTGGAGTGAGAGTTCAGAGAGAGAACAAAAACGACATTGAATAATTGGATATTAGTGGTTAACTGTGTTAAATAACTGGAGGTTTATTCTGCCAGAGTTTTTGTCAATTTCCCTGGGAGTTAGAGTTTTTCAGCTTGAAAATCAAAACTATGACCTGTTGCCATATGGCCTGTGGTCTTAGAGCAGTAAGAACTGATACTTCCAGAGATGTCAGTGGGTTGTAACACGGTACTCTGTCTGTATCACCGAACAGTATTAAGCTTGTAGTTGCTGGAGGTGTTGTGAGGCCATGGAGGGTACCACGCTGTAGCTCGACTGTGGTTTCCAGGCACTTGTCCATCATCCTGCTCAGAGGTTGGGTAGAACAAGGCTTCCTGGTACACACAATCCACTATACAGTGCAATATATAATTTTTTTCTCCAACATAAACTTTTTTATTTCACAGTTGAATAGACTGACTTGATGTGAGAGCACATGCTATCCATAGTGGAACCAGTAAGGATATTTAGTCATTTAAGGTTTGGACAGAGATATTATATCTCTAGTGTAATCTGCCTGGATGAACTACCCCAGTGTCAAAAAAAAGTTTTTCCCTCTCTCTCTCTTTCCCTGTCTCTGTTTTATAGTGTTTATTTACTTGTTTTAGTATTAATTCTCCCTTCAAACTCTGTTACATATTTTCCATTAAACTTAACAGATGAACGAGAGGAAATTGGATGGGTTTGCCCTTTTCTGCCTCCTCCTGACAGCAGTACATCTCTTTCGCCCGTGTCCAGAATCAGCCAGCTGCTCCTGATACACCAGCTAAATCATCTGTTAAATTGTAGTGGTGTGGTTTGGACTGTCTCACTTTCTTTCCCAGTCGCTTTGAGACATACCAGATGACAAGAGACTGGAGCCTGAAGACTCTGTAGATGAGGAAAATAATTTTCTAATTAAGTATACATTTTCATTACTGTGGAGAAAAAAGATGTTTGGGAATGAAGAAAGACACTGTTCCACCAGGTAAGATGCAGGAGATTGAACCGCCTATGTGTGTTAACCTGAGCTAAGTAGGCAGGGAAAGGGAAAACCGTGTGGGTGGTTTTTAGGGCTTTGTCTATGCTAGTTTGAAGAATAGTTTTTTCATTGATGTGAATTACACCACTAGCTGGAGTGCTTGGAAATACAATTGACCATGATGGTGACACTTTCTAAAACTATGGGAGGCAAGTGGGAGCAAGAGGTGGAGTTTTCTGTACGTCAAAAACTCCAGAGCTATTATTATTATGATTCAGTTGAACTTTTGATCACAACTTGCTTTTGCAGTCAAAATCACAGGTCTGCAATGCATGAACACAATCTAAAATACGCAGATCCCCAAAATCAGCCAACCACAGTTGTACGAAGTTGTGAATACACCTGTTTTTCTGTGATGGGCAGCACTATGTAGCAATAAAAAATCTGAGCATTTTGTTCAACCATGCATAATCAGTACTTGGGAATGCAAACTTTTCTTCCTCTCCCCTAGCTTTTTATGCTGAGCATGATGTCATTTGGGATGGGATATCACTGTGGTCATCTGGGTTCAACTCCCAGGTCCTTGTGCCACCCCAGCTCCTAACTCATGGGGTGGAATGAGGAGCAGAAAAGGCTTTGACCTTGAGTGAGCTCTGCTCGGCAACAGCTAAAACATCCCTATATTATCAACGCTTTCCAGTGCAAATCCAAAATAGAACACCATAAAAACAACTGTGAAGAAAAATAACTCTATCCCGCGCAAAATCAGTTCAGCCAGATAAGCCAGACCTTCTTGTTTCAGATGCTCAGAACTAAAACTGAAAACATCCATACAACTAACTGATTCAGACCTTAATGGAAGTGTGGAAGTGCTATTACAAAGCAAATTTAAAGCAAATGGAATTGAAGCATTAAGGAGCAGAAAATCATTAAATTAACAAGAACTCTAAAAAATCTAAACTTTTTTATGGTGCCTGAAAAAAAAAAAATTGAGAAAAAAAATCAGTTCTTCAATGACCCAGAGATCAGTATTTCTGCAAGAAAAGTGTATTGTATCTTTATGGAAAAATATCCTATTGAAAAACTCAGAAATATGTCCTATATAAACTTCCTAATAAAAACATACATTCGCATAAACTTAGATTATTCGAATTGGTATTCAATTCTAACATGCATTTTCATGCACTTCTAGACTAAATAATCTTGATAGCATCTACCAAATGTTTAGCTGCAATATTCAAGTGTACCTCAAAAATACAGAAAAAGTATTATAGAACAGTCGTATTTAATTAAAAAAATAAAAACAGGAAGAAAGAGAAAAAATACTACATGCCATAGAATTGCAGGTTCCTGAGAACCCAATCTTCTTGGAAATAATGATTCCTCAAATGTCTCAAAATACAGGGACAGTGAAGAAATTGTTGAAAGAAACAGTTGCATGTTAAAAGCATCTACTCTTTATGTTTTCCTCTATTCTTCGGTCTGATTTTCAGAATTATCAAATACCTCCAGTGAAAGCTGGTAGGTGCTGTTCAATTTACTTGAACTTGCAGATGATCTGAGAATTCAGAACCGCAGGGTATATTTGTTCCTGTTGATTATGATTTGAAAAAAAAAAAAAAAGAGTATACCTGAAAATTTTACAGAGTGATATACATTTGCTGTAGAATTAAAAGACCAAAAAACTGTGAAAGGATCTAATAGATACCAGCGTTACCAAGGGATATTTACCTTTAACTCTTTAGGTACACCTTATTCTTTCCAGTTCAGATTTTGCTATTAGGCAAACTAGATTTTCAGGAATTAAATATTAACTCTATAATTTCTGTTGTAAAAAGGCACATTGATTTTCATAAACTCAGTGTGAGTTCTGATTTTTTATTCAAAGGGTAAGAATTATCAAGAATCATGGTGTGATTTCTTCACTTCCTCGCAAAGCTGTGGAGTGATAAAAAGTAATGTATTTCAACTAAATTATTCATGAAGTCAATATCTCTCTTCAATGCAGTAACCTACTGACAAGGGGATAGTTGCCACTAAAAAACTATTGAAAAAAACCCACAGTCAAGACTTGTGGAAAGAAAATATTTTTGTTACATTATCTGACATTTGTTTTATATACTTGGTTAAAATTGCTGTGTTGGAGGATCTTGTCTTTCAGTTTGCAGCTGGTGTACCTTCTTTGTTTGATGGTAATATCTGTGACCACGGAACACCTTTTTCTTTGATTCTTAGGGAATTTTTTGACCTATCATTATAGTAAGGTATTGGCAGTCAAGAATTTTTATTCTAATCAAAGACTACTTTACCTGTTTTGAGGCTTTTCTAAGATTTTTTTAATGACTTTAGTGGCTAGGCATCTAGAATTTAACTATGGATTGGATTGGGGCTTTAATTCATCATGTGCCATTGTTATAATTTCTGGACATCTGAGGTTCTTCTCATTTCAGTTTTCTCAATAACCAGAGGATGACTTCTTCTGTTCCAGGCAAAGCCTACCCCACATTTCTGTACTACTTAATGTGGCAATTCACTAACTGCCTCTGTTCACAAACAAAACTCTTCTTACCACTTGGAATACCAGGTACCACTAGTGAGGATAGAACCTTTTGTAGGAGTTTCTGAAACTTTTTGAGTGTATTTTGCTGTAATTCTATCCATTTCTACATTTTAAGACCCTGGTAAGTTAACAATCCTTGGCGTCCTTATACTTGAGAAGTTATGACTTGGCCTTGTATCCTGTATTCCATTTCCTTTCTCTGTAGTACGCTCAAAATCCTGTCCCTAACCTCTTAAACGCCTTATATGTCTTACACAAAATCCTCTTGAAACCAGTAGCTTTTACATGGCACTGTTGAATGAAGTCGTTTAGGAGTCCAAGTCATGCTTCAAAAGAGTTTAAGGACTGTGTTCTTGAAAGTGATTGAAATCAATCAGGTGTACATGTCGGCACATTGGCGCAATTAAGCTCCCACGTCTAAGGACACTGAAGTACCTTTTATGTCTAAATGGAATTTCAGCCCGTGTATCACTTAGGTGCTTTTGATAATGGTGACCATCATGTTTCCCTGGAACCTTTCTGGTTTTGCTGTTAGCTGACCAGAAAAGTGAATAGTAAATTGTTTGAGAACGCATCTTTATTTTTCCGCTCTAGCATAATGTTTTTGTATCTGATTCTTCACACATTATTCATACATGGCCTAATGTCTTGTTTCCTTCTTCAGTTGGCATGAACATTTCCACCTCATTAGGGATCTCATAACTGCATTAGGCAGAGGTATGTGAAGAAAATAGAAATGAAACAGAATGTAAATCTCTTCTGTGACTGGCACATAAAGGGATATGAAGAAACTGGACTGAAAAAGCAGTAAATTTGAAGCAGGAACAGAGCAAACAAGACTTACTTATTAACCTTGATGAAGCATGTCTATGCAGAGGCAAATTTTAGGGAGTAGCTCATCTCTGTAATACACTTGATAAAAATATTGGATATAAACAACTCAGAAATGTGACTCCAGATTTGAATTTTTAGCCATCTTCCATACTCTCTATCTAAAATATATTTTTCAAAATTCAGTAAGAGGGCTGCAACCCCACTTTTCCTACTCACTTGTGTTTATGGTCATTTTCATTTTGCAGTTGTTTCATTTCTCTCTGGCATCCATAATATATGAAATAAAAAAATGGCTTCTTTATCCAGTCATTCAGTTTCTAGTGGCTGTTAAATATTGGAGTGCAGTTGCTACTCATGTTTGCAACTTAGATCATGACAGTATGTGCTTCCGAATATTTTTCATTTGGTTAGAATAGTTTTTGGGATTTTATTCCTTCTCTGCATGAGAGGAACAAAATCCATTTGCATTGCATTTCTTTAGGCATGTTTCTGAACTTGAGAAATGTTTATTTCAGGAATTACCATGCCTTGTTGACTCCATAAAAATGCGCTTTTAATTGCTTCGTGTTTTTTACTTTCATGTTACTTCATGTTGCCATTTCATCTTCCTGATTTTAGAAATTTTTAGGCTTTTAAATTTAATGGGAAAAATAAAGACCTCTTGAAATTGTCCATAAATTTCCCAATACTTTTCTGTTAAAATATATCACCGTCAAATTTTGGTTTTGTACCAGAGTAACTGCTAGGTTGTTCCTTGGCAAAATATTTGGTTTTAGATACAAGTGTTGAGATAATTGTTGACTGCTTGTTTCAGTTAATTTGTGTTCCAAAAAAACCATTTCAAATTTCCTAATTTAGCCGTTAATGCATGTAAAGACAGAGAAGATTAAGACTGTGTTTTATGTTCTATGATTTTTTTTCTTGCTTTTAATTTTGTTTGGCATGCACATAATACCTGTTATTAAATCAGTTGCACATACTGCAAAAATCTGGTGACTGAAATCCCATGAGCTTTACATTTTCTTTTCTGTGCATTTTAATGCTGATTAAACTTACCCAGTGCTCTATGCCGGATGAAAACATGTTGAACACATTAGCAATACTTACGCAAATCGGTTTTGCTTTCTCTTCACCTTAAGTAATTCATTGCTGCTGCCCACATTCATGGCAGCAGCTGGTCTGAAATATTTGTTTCTTGAACCCAAGAGAAAATGTTATCAGTCATTTAATTGATAAAATCTGACCCTTAGTACTCAGCTGAGATCACCCACAGCTCTGTGAAGGACTGGTTGTGCTCTTCTGCTGCAGAGACAGAAGTGCATGGGTTTGAGTCTCACTGCAGGCCCCACAGACATATGATGCTGAAGAGTGTGCTAGATCATCTGGCAAATCCTGTCACAAAGTATGATGAGAGAGCTCCACTCCATACAAATACTAGAATAAAAAGCCATTTCATTTCTTCAGGGCAGAGATGAAGTATTAGGCAGACTGTCAATAACCAATCTGCATACTTTTATATGACTGTCGGCAAGCCACCATTTGAAGCTTTACTAGAAATACATATGTTTATATGGAATATACAGAAGTCTTGTCTAAAGCTCTATAATTACATATTAAGAAATGAGATCATCATTCAACAAAGGTAAGAAGAGAGCATGAAATTTTAATTACAGTAGGATTAGAATCCTGGTAAACATGTCTTAGACCCAGGCTTAGCTAGGAGGCTAGGGAAAAGATGCTGTTTGAATTGGTAGATGGTGAAAAGTAACTTGAGTATCAATAGATTGTTTATTTGTATGTTTGAAAGTGAAGAGTATGAAGAAAGTAAAAAGAATTTAGCTCCTTGGTGTCTGATTCTGTGGCCTTAGAAAGCTGACCATTGCCCTTGTTTTTGATAAAATAAGTAACTTAGAGGAGGCAATACAGGTGCTTCCAGTAAATACAAACCATACTTTAGTATACATAACCATGGTGTGTTGACCTTTGTTGGAAGCCAGGGTCCAGCAAAGCTGTTCTATCACTCCACTCCTCAACTGGACAAGGGAGAGAAAAACAATAAAAGATTGTGGGTTAAGATAAGGGCAGAGAGAGATCATTCAGCAACTACTGTAATGAGCAACACAGATTTGAACTCTGTAAATTAATTTATTATCAATCAAATCAGAGTAAGATAATGAGAAAAAAATCAAAACAAAATCTTAAAATATCTCCCCTCTACCCCTTCTTTCTTCCTGGGCTCAACTTCACTTCCAATTTGTCTACCTCCTCCCTCACAGAGGTACAGGGAGATGGGCAATGGAGGCTGTGGTCAGTTCATCCCATGTTTACTCTACTGCTTCTTCCTCCTGACACTCTTTCCCTGCTTCAGTATGGGATCCTTCTCATGGAAGACAGTCCTCCATAAAGTTCTCCAACGTGAGTCATTTTCATAGGTTGCAGTTCTTCATGAACTGCTCCAGCATGGATTCCCCATGGCGTCACAAGTCTTGTCAGCAAACTCACTCCAGCATGGGCTCTTCTCTCCACAGGACCAGGGTCTTGCCAGGATCCTGCTCCAACATGGACTTCCCGCAAGGTCACAGCTGCCCTTCGGGCATCCACCTGCTCCAGGATGGGGTCCTTTATAGGCTGTGGGTACATCTCTGCTCTCTTCTGGTTCTCTATTGCCTGCACAAGGACAACCTTCTTTGCCATGGTCTTCACATGAGCTGCAGGAGAAACTCAGCTCCGGGGACTGGTGTAGCTCCTCCCCCTCTTTCTTCACTGGCTTTGGTGACTGCAGAGTTGTTGCTTTCATATATTTTCACTCCTCTCTCCCAGCTGTAGTTGCACAGATTTTTTTCCCTTCCTTTCTTAAATTCATTATCCTAGAGGTGCTGCCACTGTCACTGATGGGGTCAGCTTGGCCAGCTGCAGGAGCCAATCAGAACTTGCTCCATCCAATGTGGGATCAGCTTCTGGAATCCCTCTGCTACCAAAGCCTTGCCACACAAACCCAATACAATATGTCATCTCTTCAGAGATGAAGAAAAAAAAATCTATCGTTTCTGTGGTGCTTTTTTTTTAACTGTTGTTGTGTGTAACAGTCACAGCCATATCTAATACTGAAGGGCTAAAATTGTATCCTGTAGCTTGAGCTATGCAGTTGTAACAAGCAATTACTCAGATGAAGCACAGAGACGCAGAGGGGTGATATTTCAGAATGAATCCATTGAATTCTGTAGAAGGTTTCATAGGAGTGAAACATACCACTTGGGCTTTGGCTGAAATGAACCTGAAGGCACTGAGCTGTAGATGAACAAAGGAGAGCGATAATAGCATTTAATGAGAGACTTGAAATGGTTTGGAAATTACTCTTTAAATTATGTTTTGATTTGTAGATGAAAGTTAAATTATAATTGAAATACTCATAGCATAATCATGATGGCAGAGTGTGATCTGGTTGCACATATTTTCTGACAGTACCCTGAGGGGCAGTGGCATAAAGCCTGGTGCCTCTCCTCCAATTCACCATCACTTCTCACATGTGTATCAGGATAGTTTATTTTGCACGTATACAAATCAGAAGGGAACACTGAGATAAAAGGTGTATCTAGGAGTACTTGTCAGTCAGCTTCAGGCAGTGCAAAGCCATTAATGAAAAAAAAAAGAGTGGAAACAAATAGACATAACTTTCACATTTAAGAAGATGACATTGCCTGATTCAGGCTCAATTTTGCTTTGTTTATAAAGCAACTGGAGAGTAATCAGTGGAATGGGAGACAAATTTCAGTCGCTTGAAGTCTGCTTTTCAACAAGAAAGCAAACATAGGCATGGAGGTATTATGCATTTTTGGTACCTTTTCTGTTGTGTGATCATATTTATATATTTTTACTTCCAATCCTAAAAACTTCCATTTGTGAGTGGGCTCCTGTTTTGTAATGTAGAATGAGTGCTTTGTGCTTTATGTTATATAATTCCTGCTGTCATCAGTGAGCTTTTTTTGCACAAATCTCAACAGCTCTTCCTGAAGCATACAGTTATATTAAAATAAAACACATTAGATACCAATAAAGTACAATGTGCTATGTTATCACTGTGCTATGTTATAGTGTATACCACTATAACACGACTTACTGTCTGTGTTGATATAAGGTCAAAACCTTTTTCTTGTCATGTTAATAATGGGGATTATCTGAAAACCTCTGAATCCCGTGCATTACAAACCTAATATCCTGTACTTTTTGTTCAGTTATTGAGGGTGAGGGTAGACTATTTTTCACATTAAGTTCTTCATTGCTGAAATATTTGTGGGAAAAAAAGCCCCAAACAGACGTAATTTATTACTATAACAATTTCATCTGTTGTTTCACCATCTCACCCATCTTGAAGGAGAACTTCTGAGTTTAGAGGAATACCTTTCAGGAAAGAATCCTACCACTAAAAGTAGCTCCTCTATCAAAAGAAGTTGACATCAAATGCACTAAATCTAATTAGTATGGCCCTGGGGAATTTCAGAGAAATTACTCAAGACAAAATACCCTTAGGAACAGTCATCAGCAATACAGAGAGATAAACTTAGCATTCATCATGATTGATGTGCTGTGCCCCTATTTGGGTTGAAAGAAAATATCCTAGGTTTGGCAGCAGCATGTTTGTTGAATAATGTGGAATATACTGGTGTTGCTCAGTACTCCTTACTATTACATCAGTGAAATACAGCAAATTATCCTGCTGCAGATGTGCTGTAGATTATTTTGTGTGTGTGCCTGGGGACTATTCTGTTCATCCTATAAAGTTGCAAAATGGGAGCACGAGTTAATAACATCTTGGAGATTTGATAGAAATTCACCCCTTGTTTCTTAGAATACTTCTTCGGAATACTTATTTTAAATTAGTAGTTTCACCTGTAACATGAACATAATTACTGCTGCGGAATAATTTTCACTGGATGACTTCAGAGAGGGCAGGAAATTTCAGCAGTAGATAGTTCAAGCTCTACACTTCTGTTTTGCACAGACATCTGACCAGTGAAGTAGTCTTTCATGTTATCAGAAATACTGCTCTTGAATTCTGTACTGAGTTCTTTCAGTTTCTCTTTTGCTGGTTTAGCAATCCCCTCAGAACTCTCCCCACAGTGTCCTTATCAGGGAAATTCAGGCACAGATATGTACTGACATCCTGCTGCAAACTGTATAGATCTGGACCATGTTTGTTGGCTGTACAGTTTTGAACTCAGCTTGCTCCAGTCAGTTCTCTGCTAGTTCTTTAATTTTTGAAATAAGGTTAAAAAAAAAAACAAACCCAAAAAAACAGACTAGAAAAATATTGCTTTTTAGCAAGTAGTTCAAACAGTTCCACATGGTGTTCATCCTGCAGTAACTCAGAAACAACAAAAATACAATAGTTCACATATACAATAACGTCACTGACTTATCCCCACATACATTCTGATATAAAGAGTAGTATTTAGAAGTATGTTTGCGAACAAATTTTGAGATATTTTAAGTATGTTCTTTAGTATAAACACCATTTTTTCCATATTTCTGGCAATGCATTTATTCTTTCACAGTCATTGCAATAATTAGTCTAATGTGTGTGTCTTTGAAGAAAAAGAGAAATATTCCCATTAAATGTATTATCATTAAAAGAGGGCTTTTGTCCAACAAATTTCAAAAGTGGATTACAGGTTTAAACATGACGTTATATTGGGAAGAGCAATTTAATTTTCCAAATGGACAAAGTTTAATAAAACCCACACCACGTAATAGTTTAGTCAAAATTAATCAACAGGTCTGGAAATACTATTCTGAATTTTTCCTGCTTGTGTAGAGGCAAATACAGTAATGAATACTTGCAGCAATTTTTTTTCCAAGCTATCCAGCTATGTTATTTCAGTGGAGTCTGGTAGAGGTGCACAAGAGATTTATAATGTTTATTGATGGTAAATGGATTCCTGCTGCTCAGTCTAGAAATTTTGATTTTCACTGCTAGTCTCAAAAGTTCAAGGCACAGTCTGTGAACTGGAGTGTGTGTTCCAGAGAAAATCCACTCCAGAGAAAGACTTAAATGTCCCTCTATTTGATATTTGTTGCCATAATAAATACAAAAAAGCCTTCAACCCTTAAAACATATTGGGTTTGTATATGTTTTTGCTGAACAATATAACAAAGTTGTAGAAACAAACTCAGCATCTTTCTCTTATCTTAGGCAGAAGTATTTGACTGAAAGCAAAATATTGAAAGGAAGCTCAGTTTCCGGACTCAGAAATTCAGAAAAAAAACAGTCTGTCAAATGGGGGATGTGGCTTTTTTTCTTCTTTTAAGATTTTACACTGACATGTATAATATTGTTGATGAAATTATATTAACATCATGAGCTTGGGAGTTATATCAGAAGCTGTACAATGTGCATCTAAGGAAATATAATCCTAAAATGTGTCTTTTCCAGTTTTCACAGGGGGACCTACTGAGATGCTTGAAAGAACTCCTAGATGGATGCTATATTTTCCTTCTGTTGATCTATCTCTTTCCAATAGTAACATCATTAGCAGCAGAGACATTAAGAAGGGACTTGAAATACAAAAATATATCAAGCCAGGCCTAAATTTTCTCACCTCCATATAGGCTCACATATTACAGTCTACTTAACAGTATGAACAAGGATGACAATCTATGAATTTCTTCTTCTGGGTCACTTGAGCAGCCAGGTCTAGTGGAAGGTGCCCCCACCCATGGCAACAAGAGGATTAGAACTAGATGATCTTTAAGGTCCCTTCCAACCCAAAGTATTCTATGATTTTATGATCCTGAAAAGGATTATTGAGAAGTTCAAAAAAAGCACTGCTGTTTCACTTTAGTCATGTCCTTTGAACTGGTCTCTATCCCCCAATACTGCAGTTCCTCTTCCTCCTCTATCTCAAAACTTTCTGCTCTTCTACAGTTTCTTTTGTCATGAGGCTGTTTTGCCCATCCTTTGATGATCCAGTACTCCAGACTTCATCTGGATTTCTTCTGCTCCCATGACTTAAGACTAGCTGAATGGATGAGGTGTTACAAAATAGGTGTTTAGTCCTTTTCTCTTGCTGCTCTGTTTTAGGGGGTCTGAGGAGTGAGCAGTGTTTTTTCCTTTTCTCTTGCTATTCTATTTTGGGGAGTCTCAGGAATGAGCAGGTTAATAAGGGAAAAGGTCGTGCATAACATTTGAATTCCCATCATATTTAGGCACTGAGAAAATAGAAGGAAGTGGCAATCCTGTAACCAATTTGTTCTAATGGATGAGACAACATGATGATGAGTGTTCATTTATCAAGTATGGCACGAAAAGGTTACCTGTTTGAATACAGTAATTTAAAACATACCCAAAATGTATTCACAAAGCCTGTATGTGAGAATGGCGAGGGTTTTCTGGGTGAAGATAGTGGAACATTTGTCCCGTTGCCACCTGAAGGGGCATTTGAAAGTCATAGAATGCATTAAGCAAATAACCAGGAAACAGGAGTGAGTTTCTCACTCACTGTGAGAGTGAAAGAGAGTGAGTGAGGTTGTAAGAGTTGGCCATATTCATGCTAATGCTCATGCTAATGGTCTCACTCCTTTTTTCTTCTCCTGGTTAGGGAGTGCCAGGAACCTCAGACTGGGCAGACCATCTGACATTGGCATAAGTCCAGCATCCTGAGACAGCACCCAGGTGGCATAACAAAAAACACGGTGAGAGACTGCCCCAGCTTTTGGGAAAACTTCCTGCAGAAAAACTATCACCACAGCACAGCAGAGCACAGAATGCTCACAAAATGAGTGAAAGATACTGCATTCATTGTAAAGAGGGGTTCCTGATATATGTTTCAGATGGGACTTCGAGCTTATTTACAGGTAGTGGGAAACTGGTCAATTTGGTAACACAGTCATTAGTGCCAATGCTGAGCAATGGTAATGCCAAGGGAGTGGGAATCAAGGGTGTTTCCAGTAGAGCCATTACAGCTCACCTTAATAGTCTCCTTTTGTTTTGCTTTGACCATGGGAATAGGAGGTAACAGGGAAGATGATTTCAGTGGCGATAGGAAGATATTGTCTTTAGAGTTGCCCAAGGCACATGGGCTCCCTTTGTGCAAGCCAGGTGGAGGATGCCTACAGAGCCATTCACAGCAGGACCTTAACAGGTGAGGCCTTAAGCAGAAAGATAAAGGAGGTATGAAATATCACTGAAGTCAACAGCCAAGGAGGTATTGTCATGGTCTGCATGCAGACCATGACAGCTGCCCTTAGAATTTGTGGGCACAGGCCTGTCTCACCGGCCTGTCTCACCTGGAGCAGATGGCTCCTCTGGGCCTGGCAGCACTGTCCCAGAGATGAGGCAGTCCTGCCATGTTCTGCCCAAAGACACAAGGCCCTAAGAACTCTTAAACAAATGGACCAAACAGAGATCACTGCAGGGAAGCAAGGGATGAAGGCCAGAGCAGGTGCCAGCATGAATAATATCAAGGAGAGAACTGTCTAGTGCCAGCGGAACTTCTGTCTGCCCCGCTGATGTACAAGGGAAGCTGCTGGACGATTTGACAGTGTCATGTTTCTGATCAGGATCCTGTGCAACTATAGCAAGAATGATCAAAAAGCACTGATGGCTTTTGCTGTGTGCATTTACACCCACCGGTGCCCAAGGATGAGAGCCCTGTCTGTCTTCCCAAGCAACTAGAGTTCTGAATTGCCATGTCCCCAAAGACAGACAGTCCCACTGATGAGGAAGACATACATATTCTATGTTCTGGCTTTGTTCTTCCCCACCTGTCAAAGGAAGGGCTTCAAACATGTCATTCCAGCATCTAGAAAGTCACCTAACAGTGTGTTTGGCATTTGCTGTTTTAATGCATCTCCTGCAATGAGTCCAACAGTTAAAAGATTTGATGAAACTGGCACACAGATCCTGCTTGAGTTCATTTATTTTGAAGTGGCATAGGGGTTTTTTTGCCCCATAATTTGCTATTTATGTGGAAATGGTCTTTAATGTTCTCCTTTAGTACGTGACAATACAGATAAAGAGGAGGTGATTTATGATTCAAATGTCATATATATATGGAATATATTTTAATTTACAGAGGAACAATAATCTCATAAATACTAATCATGTTTACAAGACTTTTAGGCAGTGTCATGTTGGAAGACACTCCTTCACTAAATTTTTCTAAACCTGTCAAATAGCAAGTAGAGGCTTGTGGGATGAGTAGTTCCAGATGCGGGTAGGAATTTCCAGAGGGAAGACAGAAATATCATTTCAGAAAAATAATGCATAATAAAAGCATCTACACCAATGCATGCAGTAAGGGTAACAAACAGCAGGAGCTGCAAGCTCAGTTTTGGGGCTGATGCCTTGAGAGGCCACCTGAAAACAGAGGCTAGACAAGAATAAGGGAATAAAGGTAGGTATTTATTTGAAAGGCCTTCAAAGGTACTCGCTGGGGAGCCAGAGGCTACTGCCAAGATGAACGACAGGTCACGAGTTCTTCGCACTTTTGTAAGTTTGGTTCATTTGCATATCAGAGTTATTAACGCTTCAGTTAATGATGTAATTTCCCCAAGCTTGCCCCTCCCTTTAAAGGCTTTTGGTTTACACTTTTTGGGCCTAGGATGGTCTTGACTGTCCTTGGAGAGCAGGCCTGGAGAGGCTTTGTTATGTCTACCTAGCATGAGAGAGCAGAAATGAACAGGCTACAAGAAACTTCAGAGTTACACACTAGGAAGTGCAGGACTTGAAAAATACAAAAGTTAAAACCTAAGGCATCAGGGCCATTCCTGTCTTACGTCTTTATTGAGGATTTGGATGTGGGAATGAAGCGCACCCTCAGTAAATTTGCAGACAAGACTGGTTGGGTGGGAGTGTTGATCTGCTTGAGGGTAGCAAGGCTCTGCAGAGAGACCGGGACACACTCAGTGTCCATCAGTGGGATGAGGTCACAGCTGCAGGAGGTTCAACAAGGCCCAGGGCAGGGTCCTGCATTGGGTCACAGCAACCCCAGGCAGCTCCACAGGCTGGCGGAGGAGTGGCTTGAGAGCTATTTGACAGAAAGGGCCTTGGGGGTGGTGGTTGACGGTGGCTGAACATGAGCTAAGGTGTGCCCAGCCAATGGCATCTTGGCCTCTAGTAGGGCCGGCAGGACTAGGGAGGTGATCATCTTGGCACTGTACTTGGCACTGGTGAGGCTGCACCTCAAGACCTGTGTCCAGTTCTGGGTCCCTCATGACAAGAAAGTCATTGAGTTCCTGGAGAGAGTCCAGCAAAGGGTAATAAGGCTCATGAAGGGTCTAGAAAATGTGTCTCATAAAGAACACCTGAGAGACCTGGGAAAGAGGTCCTGAGAGAAAAGGATGTTTGGAGGGGACCTCATTGCTCTCTACAACTCCCTGAAAGGAGGGTGTAGCCAGGTGGGGGCTGGTCTCTCCTACAGTGCCTGCAGTGAGAGGTCTAGAGGAAATGGCCTTAAGCTGAGACAGGGGAGATTCAGATTAAATATTAGAAAACATTTTTCCACTGTTAGGGTGGTCAGGCATTGGAATAGGTTTCCCAGGGAGAGGGTGGAGTCACCATCCCTCAAGGTGTTTCAAGAGGTATCTGGATCCAGTGCTGGGTGATGGTTTAGTGGTTTTTAGGGGTTACAGTGGTGGTTCTGGGTGGATGGTTTGACTTTATGATAGTGTAGGTATCTTCCAATGTTGATGATTCTACGATTCTATGAGATTAGGACTAGAAGGGAATTGGAAAAAAGTGTTCATTAAAATGTCATGAAAGATACAGTTTTTTTAGATATTTCATGACAGAAAAGAATTTTTCTTGTTGAATATTTGACTGCTATATTTGCATTGCCATAGCAGAGATCCACATACTCATTGCCTGTACTTAGCTTTCATACCAAACTCTCCCTTCCTGTAGGAGATTCCAGTAGCTCACATCAACCAGCAGTTTGCTGTCACTGTGCCTCTCTTGGCCCTTCAGGAGTGTGTGTCATCCACTAAGCTGCTCTAGACAAAGCAGCCACAGCTCTAGGGAAGAACAAGGATCCTTTGGAAGGTCATATCAGGTGATAAGTCTTGGCAGGCTATGTCATGGCAGAGTGTATTTCTTTGTATGGTAACACCGGCACTGCCAACCCATAAAAATCCATAGGGGGAAGCAGGACATTAAGAAAATCTTTTGGAGGGATCTAGTCAAAACCATGTTCCAAGGTGGGCGAAATTCAGCCTTATAGCAGGTAGCTCAGGGCAGTGGTGGCTCAATCTCCTGAAGCATAGCATAGCCTCCTGAGTGGAAAGGCAGAAACCACATGTTTTGTGGAAACAAAGCAGTAACATTAGCCTAAAACAGGGTTCCATCAATTACTGTTTTCCTCTGTGTTGCTGGTGTCCAGTAGATTGTAACAGTGTTTTGCATGCCTATATGGGAGACAAACAGCTGGGTTTTCAAGTCTAAATGTACAGCAATGGACAGCATTGCGTATAGCCCAGTGTCTTCAGGTGTGCAGATATGACCAGGGCAGAGCATTAAGAAAAGAAAAAAAGAAAGTATTTGCAACAAAACTGATTGAAATCCTCTTAATCTTTCAAGGATAAATCTCCAATCCAATTAAAAGGATATTTTTAACTGAGATAGAATCATATTCCAAACAACAAGATCAAATATGCTCTGTTATCAGATGGAAAAAATAAATTACATTTCAGATATTGAAAGCTTTAATGCTTCAACGATGTTTTTTATTTGAAAATTACTTCTCATCTTATGTAGAATGCAATTTTCATCACAATAGCATGTTAAATTGCTGAAAAATTATCATTTTCCCTTTTAAGTTGTCACTTTTCCCAAAATAGTTTAATTAGTTTTTTTTGATGCAGTCATTCATTCTCACCTCTACTGTGTCCATTCAAAACTCTTAACCTATCTTTACATCGGTTATAAGCTCTGGGAAGTAACAAATACACCTCAATAGATCGAGTTGTTTTGGCAGGGCAGGCAAAGCATTAGTTCTTGAATTTTCTAGAGAACAAAAAACTTCAAGTGTGATAAGCAAGCAGAGTGTTTTGTATAGTCTCGTAATGCACTATTTTGAACTACTTTTTCCTGGCTAACCAGTTGTGCAGATTTATTCCTAGCTCCACACAGATAAGTGCTTACTAGCATTTATCTAGCACAGCTATGTCTAAGAAAAAAGAAAGTGGGATGTGGTGGCTGATTAGCCAATGGTACAAGAGACAGAGAGAGCTCTTGTAAGAGGGTCTTTGCTGCCAAAGACTTATCGGTTATGGCGAGGGAAAGAAGCCTCTCCCAGGATGCCTGTTCGGTTATGGTAATGTACCCCAGTTCTGATTTCCCTGGTTGGCTCCTGGTGTTAGCCACACCCCTGTATTTAAGATCGATCTGTCACGTGTTCGGGGTCATTTGTCTCTGGAACCCTTCACGAGCACAAGCAATAAACTGCTGTTTGTGGAACTCCATGCAAGGACCCTTCTCAACTCCTTGCCGTCGGATTCACATTACTGAAGCCATCCCTGCGTCTGTGCGTTCATGCATGTGAGCCACAGAACCCAAAGGGAGCCAGTAATAGTGGGATGCCTCTCTAATACCATTCCTTCCTGGCTCCATGGGGTCCCGCGTGCTCCCACAGAAGCCTGGGCAGGTTCAGTATTAAGTCAGTGACAAAAGAGTTAATGCATTTGCTTGCATTCCGGCATGAAGATTTACTGCATCTTCACTGTCGAAGGTCACAGGGCAAACACAAACATGATCCCGGTTACAGTTTTATCCGGGGGTGGGGAAAAGGCGGGACCAAGGAACAGGGACCAATGGGAAACTCTGGGGGAGTGGCAAGGGGCTAGCGGCCAGCAGCCAACCAGGGAATTCAAACTGGAATAGATTAATTTAACAGAACCATGCACGCTGGGAAAAGCCTTTTGGTCACCTTAACATAAAGGTATGTTCACCGGCCGCCATGATTCCTCCTGTCTGTATTAAACAAAGAGGCTTCCCCCAGGGATCCCAACACCCAACATCCCAAACAACCAAACATACACAAAACAACAAAAATTATCAGAAGCACCCAAAACCCAATGTTCCAACAAACTAAACTTCTATAAAACAACAACAACAATCAGAAACATCCTCAACCCAGTGTCCCAACAAGTCCTCAAATCTTTCAGAGGATTTTCTCTCTGGATGCTGGAATGGATGCTCTCGCAGGCAGTGGTGAGGTTGAAGCAGCACAGTTCTCTTTGGGCTGTGTCAAAGTTCAAGCATTCCTTGCTGGTGCTACTAGGAGCATCCAGAGGACAGGATAGGTGTTGGGTGCTGGACATCATGGTGGAGAGTGCGGGCACAGGCTTTGGCAGTTGCTTCTGTTGGGGTTTTAAACAAAGTTAAAAATTTGCAATTCAAAAGGGGGGGGGCCCTTTCCCTTCCCTCCCTCTCTCAAAGGTTTGGGGAAAGGGGGATGGTATAACAGTAACAGGAGTGTGGGAACCCGTGGCTAGGGAATGGATGAAAAGTAGTAAATAAAGAAAGGAGTGCAAGTTAACAGAAAACATCTTAATAGGAGTACTGAGGAGTGTGGTTGTGGGAAAGGCAAAGCAGAGGGGTGGTGGTAGGGAAAATTAACTGTTTGGGAAGTAACAGAGTGGGGTAGTGTCGGCGCAGAACGGACGAGGGAAGCAAGAGACAACCCAATATGAGCGACAGACAAGCTTCGGCTTTATTTCTAAGAGGCACAGTTTTATAGTTTACTCTTATGCTTAAGCACATACTTGGCAAATACACATTGGATAAAACACATACTTGGCGGATACACATTGGATAAAATTTTTGCACACGCAAGCAACCTACAAGGTTCCCTTGTGTCTACTTGCCCATGATACTTCCTCTCTAGCTGACCACATAGCTGACCACAGAGGACATCTTGTGCCTGCTGTTTGTCACATGCACTGTGCTTCAGTTGAAGGTCAGGTTTCTGTAATTTTCCACAAGTTAGCTCTTATACAGCAACTCCATAGAGCTATGTCCTCGTTGATCAAGCCATTCCTCAACAGGGTAGGATCTTGGGAGATACCACAGGTGTCTGACTTACCCGTTTGAAGTCTTGTTTGCAGTTTTGGTTCCGGGATGGTGTGTCTGTTTCTATACTGGATATCTGGTGCTAGTTTGGGTCGTCTTCACTTCCAGGCAACGGTGGTTTCATCTTTAAACTGTGCCTTGTTCATCTTGGTTGGTGTTGTGTCCGCAGCAATGGTGTTTGCTGGGCTGGTGGAGGGCTTGTTTTTCTCTGGCAGCTTCCAGGTGTCATCTGTGGCTTTTGGTTCCTTCTCTGCGTGTGTTGGCTGCTCCTGTGGACTGCTTAGATCCACTGCTTCTTTCATGATGTTTTCGCAGCTTTCTGGGAACAGTCCGAGTTCTACAGCCTGGCCCTGCCATCCCCCCTCTTTTTCTGCTTCGTTTGCAGTACGGGGGCAGGGGATGCGGGCAGGGCCAGGGCCGACGTGAAAGACACCACGTGGATGGAGTTGTCGCAGCTGGGGGAGTAGGGCCGCAGCAGCGACTTGGCAGCCTCAGGGCATTCGCATATCGGCAGCAGAGCCGGTGGGGGCTGGCAGGCGCGGCACAGCAGCGCCGTGGCAGTGAAAAAACGGCTGGGGCGAGTGGGGGGAGCCTAGTTCATTAGGTTGAAAACAAGACTGGAGCGTCGCCTTAACTTCTGCGCCACGTGGCTGGCCAAGGTGAGCCGCAGCAGGCGGCAGTGCGAGGTCTGCTCTTGGGCCAGCTGTGGAGCCGGTTTGGGCGTGCCCCCACTTCGGCGGTGGGGGGCAGGCAGGCATGAGCTGGCGGGGGGTCACGGGCGGGCTCGGCTGCAGCAGCAATGAGGGCATCTCGCCCCACCTGCCCGGTCCCCGCCGCACCATCAGCAGCCGCTGCCGAGTCGGAGCGGGGTGGGTGGGGGGCGGCAGTGACAGGGGAGAAAAGCGGCTTCGCCGGGTCCCCTGAGGGTGGTGGGGCGGGTGCCCCGTCGGAGCTGCCACGGGGGACGAGAGGTCTGCCATCGGTTAGCAGACCAAAGGGATCAGTCGGCAGTCTTTTGTTTGGGCTGACCATGCTGCATGCCGCTCGCTGCCTTAGGGCTCTCTATGGGGGCCGGCGGCCGCCACCCGTCTGCTGCGGGACCACTGGGGAGACAGAAAGCGGCGGGGTCAGGCTTTTTTAGCACCTGCCACCGGTTTTCCAGGCTATGTTGAAAGGGTGCTAGCCTCTGTCTGTTTATAATATCTTGGGGCTGTTTAAGCACCTCAGGGAGTTTCTGAATGTCGCTTTTTCCTGGGGCTGTGGCTTTTTGGGGCTCATTTCGGAGCTCTTGCAGGCCTGCTGATGAGGGTCTGGCTCGGGCCGCCACTGGGTCTTAGCTCTAGGGTGCCCCATGGCAGTGACTCCGGCATCCCCCCTGAGCTCAGCTCTCACGCTGCTCTGGGACCCCGGCTCAGGGCTCCCCCAACTGCAGCTGGAACCCACCGGGGTCGTGAGGCTGGGGGGGCCCTGCGGCTGGGTCATTGCTGCTTTTTTCGCAGCTTTTGCTGGGGCTTAAGGCTGGCTGGGCTGGGGCGCAGAGCCGACACTCAAGGGCAAGCTGAGCTTGGCAGGAGGGGCTGGTTTGGCAGCGTGGCTAGGAGCAGGCAGGCGCGGGCGTGAACGCTTTGCAATCTCTTTCTATGAACCAGGTGCGAGCGGTGCGGGCTCTCAGCAGCTCTTACAGCACTTTGCACTCCAGCACGCACCTCTGCAGGCTTACTACGGCTGTGCCGCAAAGGGAAGGGAGGCAGGGCAGCGCAGGTGGAGGTGCCTCTGTCTCCGAGCATCCCGGAGTTTTTCCGGCTGCTACCACCCCCCCACTGTTGGTCTTGGCTGCGTGGGGACTTGAGGTGGGTTGGGCTTAACGGGCAGGGCTNGGGAGGTGGGTTGGGTTTCACGGGCGAGGCTTTTGATGGGGAAAACAGGGGTACAGAAGGGAGAAGCACGATCCGCGGCAGGGAAAGGACTCCCGACGGAGGGGGAGGGACCCGACGCAACACGGACCGACGCGTGAGGGGGACCCGGGACGGAGGGGGGGCCTCATGCGGTGACATAAGTGGAAGCAGGTGGGGGGGGGGGGCACACGTGGGAGAAAAGCCCACCACTCTCGCCACGCGGCCTCCACCATGTTGAGGAGTGGAGGCGGAAGAATTGAAAATAAAGGAAGCCGCTGGTATTGCACGTCGGGCCATGCTGCTATCGCAATTTTGGGGCAAATCTGAAGTAGAGAAAACCAGGGAAGTGGGTACAGGGAAGGGGTTTGGGGTAGAACTCGGGGTAGCCTGGCCATCACTACTCCGGGCAGGATACAAGGGAGATAGAGAGAAAGCAGGCAGACGATGGCAAGCCTGTGCACAAGGGCAGGATCCTTCTCCCAATTTCCCTTGAGTCAGAGCAGAGGGAACAGGGATGCAGGGATAGGGAGATGGTAAAAGGGTTTTTTAAACTGGGGTTAACATTTTTAAACCGTTTCACAAAACTATCAATAGCTTTTGCTAGCTTATAAAGCAAATACCCTTTTCCTGACTTAAACAACCATCGCACAAAGCGTTTTAAATACTCAACTAACCACTGCTTAAATAACCACTGAACAAAATGTTTTAAACCTTCCCTGGTATAAAAAAAATTTTCCCGAGCAAGGACTCTTAGAACTGGGACAGAGGCTTCCCACAGCAGACGAGAGAACTCCACCCCCATCTCCCTCTTTTCCCAACCCTCGAGATAAAAGGAAATTAACAGAAAAGGATACAAAAGGGACCCATATTACCTTAGAGAGTCAAATTAAAGTATAGAGGGCAGTCCACTGACTTAGACCAATCTTCTCTTCTTCTGAGAAGGTTGCTGGTCTGCCCCACCGAGATCTTNTGTTTTAAACCTTCCCTGGTATAAAAAAAATTTTCCCGAGCAAGGACTCTTAGAACTGGGACAGAGGCTTCCCACAGCAGACGAGAGAACTCCACCCCCATCTCCCTCTTTTCCCAACCCTCGAGATAAAAGGAAATTAACAGAAAAGGATACAAAAGTGACCTGTATTATCTTAGAGAGTCAAATAAAAGTCATGAGGGTGGTCCACTGACTTAGACCAGTCTTCTCTTTCCCTAGAAGATTCTTGGCTTTCCCCGCCGAGCCTCTGATAGAATTCAGAGGTTTCTTTAGGGTAATGGCTGCTCAAATGCGACTTTAAATAAAGGAACTTACTGGAGACACTATCGGGGATGGTCTGAGGCCATCCATGTTGGGAGCCATTTAATACCGTTCCTTCCTGGCTCCTTGGGGTCCCGTGTGCTCCCCCAGAAGCCTGGGCAGGTTCAGTATTAAGTCGGTAACAAATGAGTTAATGCATTTGCTTGCATTCTGGCATGAAGATTTATTGCATCTTTACTGTCGAAGGTCACAGGGCAAACACGAACACGATCCTGAGGGTTACAGTTTTATCCAGGGCCGGGGGAAAAGGCGGGACCAAGGAACAGGGACCAATGGGGAACTCTGGGGGAGTGGCAAGGGGCTAGCGGCCAGCAGCCAACCAGGGAATTCAAACTGGAATAGATTAATTTAACAGAACCATGCACGCTGGGAAAAGCCTTTTGGTCACCTTAACATAAAGGTATGTTCACCGGCCACCACACCTCTCTGTGCTGTTTATTAAAACACCAGTTGAGAAACTGCAAACTCAAGGACTGACTGCATCCCTAGGGAGAAGAAGGGAGAACTAATCTTTCAGGTGCTGAATGTACTCAGCTTCCAGGGGTGATCTGGGTAGTTAGAGCATACTCAGATCTCCTCAGCCTCCTCTGGAATTATGTGAAATTCTTCAAGAATTATGCAGGTGTATGGGAACCTGTCTGCTATACTATACATGTTAGTATATGCTCTACTTTCCAAACGTGTGGAGAAAATGGGTGAACACTTCAGGTTCTTGTCTCTTGCTCATGTTCTGTATCCACTTTTCCAGGCCTGTGATTTGCAGGATGTTTTTCCTTGTGCTTTCAGTTACTGTAGATTCCAGTAAATTACAGTAGGGCTTGCCCACTGAGCCCCTCACTTTACAGCTTTAGGGCAGCACAGCTACAATCCCTGCAGCCTGACTTACTGCAGGTTACTGTCCTCAGAAATCCCTGCTGACTGGGAAGCTCAGCTATTGCTTTGGAGACAAAGGGAAGGGGAAAAAATCTTTTGAGGTTGGCTTAACAGCAGGAGGTGGCTCTTAGTTCCTGCTTCTGCTGCCTGAGCACTCACAGGCTTTCAGCACAGAAGGTGAGACAGGGAGTAAGAGCTGTAGAACGGGATCTGAAAGGTGCCCCTCAAAACTTCCCTCCTAAGTTAAAAGGCTGCTATCTCTGTGTGTGGCTTTACCACAGGATTTTTCCTGTAGCCTTTCAGCAGGGCTGAGGTGCACTGCAGTGTCAGAGCCCGAATTTACTTATTTAACTTCTTTCTTGCAGGTTTCAGTAAGCACTTGGTCCCAAGTGTGAAGTCTGTTGACCCCTGCAGCTAGTACCATTTGCACTTCTTAAACTGTCATTGAGTAGTTACTATGGTGCTGTGCAAACTGGAAATTTCAGTAGAAGATAAACAGGCAGACTTTGGAAGTGCACAGGGCTGTAGGGGATTTTCATAGGAAGAGGCACCACCTTCTCAGTATGCCACAGGTCCAGCATGGTTGCTAGTAAAGAGACTCTTCCAAACCAAGAAAGGACAGTGACGATCTTATATGACTTCACTTTCAGAATAATGCACGTGCTGTTATCTTGCTGCTGTGTGTGTAATATTTTAAATGGAAATCATCTCTTTAAAGGCAATAGAGTTGTACAAATACATACACATATATACATATATATAACACAAACGCACACATATACACACACATGTATATAAATGTTCTGCAGTCATGTATCTGTGGGTTAACCGCATGTGCACCATGCAAATAGCTGTATGATTTCCTTGTCTATCCTGCCTCTTCTCACATTATGGAATAAATTTTCACCTGTGTTGCATTACCTTGTACAAATGGCTGTTCTGCCATCCTGCAGCTCTTTTTATACCAACAAAATAATTTATTTTAACTTAAAATAACCCACAGAAAATCATGGAGTTTCCTGCATTTGTTCAGCTAGGAGGAGTCCTGTATTAGTTGCTTCTGTTGCCTTATCCCTTTCTTCCACTTTGTTTGTCTTTCTCTCATGGAACAAGGTCTTCATGAAGAAAACTGATTTGGTTCGTGTATGTCCCTGTGTACATAGTACTGAAGTGTTTCTTGCTCTAAAAGTGCTGCTTTGGTGAGCTTGAAGATACCAGAGACACTTCTTGTATTGTGGGGCAACTGCAGACTGAATGTGACCTGGTGTATATCACCATCTCTTAGAATGAAAATATAAAATTTTGATTAGTTACTAGATAACAAGTACCACTGAATTTGTCTGAGCAATTAAAAAAAAAGAACAACTAGGTAATGGATGTTTCAGTTTATTGTAATTCAGCTAACCCACAGTTTAGTTGTTCACTATGCATTCAGTAAGGAGGAAGATGTCTGACTCTTTATCCAAAATTGTGCATGTGTGTGTGTCAAACACAAAAGAGCTGAAGGCCAGCAGGGGAGGTTTGATTTGCTGTACATCCTTAACTGAGAGCCTGAGGAGAGTAAGCTACAGGAGCTAGATAGATGTCATCACATTGTAGTAAATGGGAAGAAATGAAGCTGATGTAGTAGTATCGTTTCAAAAGAGATAAAAGGTTGAATGCTCTCTTTTTGTGGGGACACAAAACCCCATGAACTTGCTATCTTTGCCTTGTTCAGAACAATTAATTGCCATTAATATTTTTTAAAGTATGTGTTAACTTTGCAGCTTGGACTTTGCAGAGCCCAGACAGTGTCACCGATGTTGAGCAACTGTGAGCACTCTTCTCTACAGATACCTTGGATGCTACCCTCTTCCAATTCTTCTCTGGTTTGTTTTTGTTTTCTTTTTCCCTAACATTGTTTTCCTGTTCAGTAGTCATCTTCCTCCATTTTTCTGAATCCCCTTTTTCTAATGAAACCACTAATTCCTAATGATTTTTACTCTGCTTTTGAAGGAAATGCCTTTCTGTCAAACGCTGTATGTTTCCTCTGAAAGCTTCATTGGCTGTGGTGATTCACAGAAATTAGGATCTTTTCTGGAAACTGATTTTTGTTTGTTCTGTAGCTTCTTCCCAGCACACACACTGTGTGTGCTATTGCATTGCTGGTTTAGGCATAGAGTTGATAAACTCAGAACTGACTCAGAGTTTGTGCATAGCACCTTTGAACTGTCGCATTACAGAGTAATATAATACAACTTTTTGCTATGTGTTTGTTGGAGTTTGAGTCCATTTTTTCTCCATGCAAGGCAGGTCTTGGGATACTAATTTTTTATTTTGAAAAATTGGAGAAAAAATGCATAGAAAAATCTTTGAGGCTGTGTTAAGTTCATGGGATGATGAAGTGTCAAAGATTATCGTTAACAGAAGGATGACAGTCAGTCTGCCTGCTTTCAGTAATGCGGTATAATATTTGTTCCAGTACTTTCAATCATTTCAAGAGAACTTCAGTGCCAATAAACTAAAGATGGAAGCCAGCACAGGTTGTTCACTGCCCACCACTGTTACAGTACTAGATGGGCAGAAACAGGCACTGGAGAGGCTCTGCACACTGTCTCAAATGACATTGTAACAAAGAGAGACTTGAAAAATAGGTGCAAAAGGTAACTGAGTATGAATGACTTCACAAGTTAACAAGGAAAATACTTGAAGAAAGCTGTCTACAGGAGAATTCAAGTGGGCAACACAGGTTATCTGTCCTGATTTATGTCCAGAGAGTGACTTGCAAGGTGACACCAAAGTGAGAGTCCTTCTGAAGAAGAACAGGGAACAGGGTTAGATGACATATAAGCTTCATAATCTGGCGAGATGACATGAGGAAGATGAAATTCAGAGAGGACAACTGCAACTGACAGACAAAAAATTTACTTTCCAGGTATAGAACTGGGAATAAGTGGAGTTACTGGCAGGAGTTCAGCAGGAAAGTATGTATGGAGCAGCTCACATAACATAATCTTGGAAATAGAGAAGACTTATTTCAAAAAGTTTCCTGAGTTTTGAGGAATATATTAAAAGAAAAATATGGGCAAATAGAGACAGTCTGAGAAAAAACAACACGTGGTAGGAAAAGCTGTCTCTGGAGAAAAGCTGAACAAACCTAGAAGACCTTGTTTTGTTTTCTGATTTATCAGAGTTTATTATAGAAGAAAAGAATGACTAATTCTGGTGGGATAGAACAAGACAAAACTGAGCTTATCTGGGGAGTAAAAGAATTGTTAAGAAAAAGATTCCTGCTACCAAGAAACAGTGCACTAGAACAAGCCATGCAGAGAAATCACAGCAAAAAAAGCATTTCTCTGAGGTGGCTTGGTTGCAATTTACTCTTACAAAAGGATGGACAGGATATGATTTAAAGTCCCTTCTGGCTCTGCATTTTTATTACTTTTCTGCCATCCTGTTTCAAAAAGTGACTTACCTGAGACAAGTTAGAAACTAGAGGTCTGACAGGCTGGTTTGGCGAAAAGCTGTTGAAAAGGGAATGAAAAAAAGCACATCAACACCAGTGACAGAAGACACTTTCCTATGAAATACAGGAGGGTTTGGAAACCTGCTCTGTCTGCCTGTTCAGCCCCTTACCCCCTGCCCCCTCTGCTTTTAGACTTACACCTGAAAAGAAGATTTAGCCAGTGGAAGTCCTATGACTGCTGTCTCAATGGGAAATGCCACAGAAAAGGTATGTAGGGGACTGTCATTGCTTAGTGTCTCGGCTTCAGCTCCTGGGACAGAACAGCTCTGCCACCACTCTGTCCCTGAGCAGCTATCAAGTCGCTGGGCTGGACACTGCAGAAGAGACCAGGTCCGGTCTCTTCTGTTCTGGAGGAGACCATTTTATTTTCTTGTTACTATTTTTTCCTGCTCTGACATGCTAAGCTTTGCTAGGCTTTGGGTCACTGCAGCAGCGTCTGAGGTGTTCAGCTCTGTACACAAAACAGCTGATGAGAGCAAGGACACAGTTTTTGCAGCACCAGTAGTGGAGTTGAATAAAACACACCCACAATTTGTGAGTAGAGAGAAACCAACAAGCCAGACCTAAGACTCCATTTCCTATTTTCTGCTAAGGCCAAAAGTCACTGCAGCTTGTGATATACTGGGTTGCAAAGTCAGTAACAGAATCTGGCATGCAGGGGCTGCTCTTCTCAATATCAACATGGATGGCTGGGACGCATTTCTTTGTGGAATCTCTGAGGCAAGCTATAAATGATGAATTAAATGAAAGAAATCTTTGCTTCCTTTCTGCCTATTGAAAATAGTTAGCACTGTGCTCTTTGCTGTGATCTTTAGCTCAAATACACCTAGAAACCTCTAAGTAGTGATTAATTTTTACATTAAACAAGTGGAACATTGCCAAAGTTGAACATCTATTTTTCTGTAATTGTTTTCTCTGAAATCCCTTTGATACCATTTTTAAAATAGAAGGAAAGGAATCACCTTTTGTCCTGTTCATATTTCCAGGCTTTTTCTCAATAAAATAATTCAAATTGGTCAGGACACTCTGATCACCCTCAGAATTTTTTAATTTCACTTTAATCTTCAGAAATATTTTCAAGTGGCACTCTGATCTTGATCTCAAAGTTACAGTAACTCAGAAAAGTTAACATGATGTCTCCAGCTTGGTAATTACCTTGGGAGAAAGGTTGGCTGGAAAACAAGAACACTGTTTTATGGCACATCATCAGACTGTAAATGGAGGCTTTTTGTACAGAAAGAGCCAGCTTACCTGCTGTCCTACACTGCTGAATGATTAGCTCTTCTGGCGTTACTTCCCTCTCAGTCTAAAAAAATCTTCCTGGGAAACATCCTTGAGAAATTTCAGATTTTCAAAAATAACCCCATTTCTTCTGTGACCCACTGATCTTCTTACTTTTCTGAGTTGCATTGCTTAATTGATAATACCTAGAGGGTTTTTGTTTGCAAAGTGATGATCTCTGCAGTTTTTGGTGAGCAAGTGTTGAAGCTGGTTTATTTATAACTGATCTACCCTGGGGATCATAAATTTGTTTGCTCCAGATAAAGGGAAAACAAGTTATATTCAATTTATGTTACAGTTTAAAACATCTTTTAAGCAAGACTAATCTGTTGTTTTATTGTTTTCTTTGCTTGTTTGTTTGTTTTTTAAGCAGCTGCCAATGGGCTGCTAGGTGTTTAACGCACTTCAAAATATTTTAACTTTCCCTTACCCTATATTCCTTATGATTTTGTCACCTGACATCTCTCCATTTTCTACTGATTTTGACAGGTTTTCCTTTCCAGAATAAAAACAGTACCTCACTGTAGAAGGAATGGGAAGAGGGACTGTAAGATTCCCTCAGTGCAAATGAACAAGCAGGGAGGATTGCAGAGTTGAGGACAAAAGAACTGCCTGTCTGTAGACAGATTCATGGAAAATTCTGAGTGCCAGTGTCAAACCAGTTATTGATAAAGAGGAGATAGGGGTGGCATCCAAAAGATGCAGTGAAGTGTTTATAAGTATTATTTTTATTGCTGTTGGCTTCCTTTAGTGTGGGAGGAAGTGCGGGATTTTCTTTTGATTTTCCTCTAAATATCATTTTTTATTGTTTTGCTTTTTTACTTCTGCTGTCAGTGACAACAGAATTATTCCACCTGTGATTTTTTTCCACTCTGCATTAGTCTACATTGCTCTCCAGGAAATGAAAGGCTGGGTTTTATGTCGTCTTACTAATTGCTTTTCTTGCAGCAGTCAGTTTCCAGTCTCTCGGCAAGGGCATAAGCACAAATTCAGTCAGTCTCAACGGGTTAAATTAAAGGCTGTGCACACTGGGGTGGGTGGTTTAAGATGTTTGATTATTGTTTGGTTTATCTAGCCAAGGTGTTCTGCAGGGATTCCGGTTTATTACTGTTCTCTTAATGAGAGAATACTTTTCATTTGCTATTTTGTTTTTAAAAGTCAGGTAAACTCTCCTTGGATTCAGTCATGTAGAATTACACTGGAAATGGTCTGAAATCCCTAGCACTCCATTATAGCAGTCACTATACCAAAACTCAGGACAAAGTCTAAACCTTTAGCTGGCTTAAGTGTTGGGCTGTTCTCTGCAGCACTCATGTCCTCTCCGGTGTCCTTTTCCTACTGGGTCTGATGATCTCTGCCATCCTCTCCACCAGTCTGTGGCCAATCCCCCCTCCCTTCACTTGCTCATCAGCCAGGCTCCTCCTTGGACCTGAGTCTGACCTGGCTTGTACCAAAGGCCCCCTGTTCTCCTCCCTGATTCCTTCCTGTGAGCCCCCTTCTCCATTGTGCCTCTTCTTGTGGCATTTCAGGAGGTGGCTCTGGTGGCAAGGCAGCTTTTGTACTGTACTTGAAATGGTGACATGCCTGGCTCCAGTTTGCATGATGTGTCTGTGCTGGGTGCCTGTCCACAGCATGGACAGACCAGTCTCAAGTGGTTAAGAGCTGAGCATAGTGATTTTCAATCAAATGTTTGATCCAAAAGGTTCCCATAGGCCACATATCTAAGCTCGAAGAGCATAATAATGATTTTTACCCTCCTGAAGTGATTCTTACCTGATTGCTGAGGAATAATTTATACTTTTTGAATTGGTTAGAATTTTATAGGACATTATTAAAAGAAGCAAGGCCCTAGATCTGAAATAATTTGACAAACTCTGCACAATATGCCTCAGATTTGTGAACCTGGTACCCAGCATGTTTAAATTCCCTGTCACAGTGCTGGTCTCCCTTTCTGTTCTGACGTCATTGAAGTGTGGCAATGAAAGGCATGAGATTTCCCTGCAGTCTCTATTATATATGAATCTCTATTATCAGGAAAATGCAGAATTGCATAGAAAATTATGGTCTAAAAGTAAAGTGATTTTTTGGGGTAACGTAATTATCATAATATTCATGGCACTAAGAAAACACACTAGCACTTTAGAGTTATTCTTTTTAGTTCTGTATTGTCAGAAATACAGAACATTGAAATTCTGCTGCTTTTTCTAGTTACCAGAATCATAAGAACTCTGTTTCTGTGGCCTCATTATCTAGGAGGTGTGTCTTTGATAGGCATTCAGATGCCACAGAGTGTTCCCAAGAAATATTCCTTGCACGGTTGTAGTAGCTCACCTTTATTCCATAAATTAGTCTTTGTGGCTGGAGAAAGCCTAAAAGAATGATACTGTCTTGGCACTTGTAATTTTACATTTTACAAAATTACAGGCTCTTAAGGGATGCTGGATAAGGTTGGAAACACCAGCTCTCTATAATTATTTATATGTGCCATAAGTGCTGGGAAGAACACCCAGTGTTTCTGGCTGAGGACCTGTCCTCCAGAATGAGATTTTCGTGCCTTTATGTGAAGCATCAAACGTTGCTGTTACCAGAAGAAGTCAGCAATATCATGTTTGCCTTCAGTGAGAGCATATGCTGAAGGACTAATACTCAGTAGGGTTGACAAAAGGCTGTGACTTGGCCATTCAGATGACTCAGTGGGAGAAGAAAAAAAATTGTTTATTTTTGCTTATTTTCAAAGCGTTTCCCTGACAAGGAAAAATAGTAGCATGCTAAGGGAAATGAGAAAGTGTTGTTACACAAGCTGAAACAACTGGGGATCTTGAAGCTGGGCTTTGAAGCCAAACAATCTGTAGAAAATACCAAAAATGCTTTTATTTTATGTGAAGAAATATAAATCATTGTCCAATATGAAAGCATTCTGGTATTTCTTCAAAACAGACGAAAAAATAACTAAACAAAAAAGAAAGAAAAATAGCAGCTGAAATGCCTTTTTCAAACTTTGCCTTCAGTGGCTTCTGGTAAAAGGCAGCTGCAGAAGTATTCCAGGAGAATTGTGCTGGGATGTGCGGTTTGCAACACAGAACATGTTGTTTGCATATGGCTGCGTATTCCATATAATTCACTTTTTCAGATGTCAGATACCAAATGGACTTTGGTAACTTCTGCAACATTCATAGTACCACCATTTTCCACTTCTTCCACTACAGCCTCCTTTTGCCCATCAGCACTCCAAATCTCATTCAAATGGCAACTCCTTTAGCCCTGCTTTGGGGGTACAGTGATTAGTATAATGAACAGCTGTTCGTGACAAAGGCTGCAGACTGCTAACATGATATAAAACTATATTAAATAATGATTAATTATAATGATACAAGTTAAGTGGCTAAAATATTTAATTTTTCTATATTCCTCTTCATTATTCCCCTCTTATCCTTTTCTATGGAAGTGTTTTGCAAACAACAGAAGGGAGGTGGAGTAGTTCTCTAAGTGTAAATATAATTTGTTTTGCCTCTTCTGGAAGCTGGTGCTCAGAAATGCTGTTTTGTTTTTCCAGACAATTCGCTCTGCTGGCAGAAGGGCTCTGCATCTCACACCTTGCCTATCAGGGCTTTTGAAGGGTTTAGGAATCAGAAGACTCAGTGAAGGCAACATAGTACTCCAAAGAGGTAAGTGCTATTGGACCTCGATCTTATACTTTGGTAAGGGGATGTAAAGGGAGCTGACTGGTGCTGCAACACGAGAGTGCATATTTTCCTGCTACTCAAAGGGAAGAGTGTGCAGGTCTCTGGCTTGTTAAGTTTGCTTGCTGAAGAACACTGCTGTTAAAATATATGTAGCAAACAGCTTGGTCAACAGCTATCTAAATGCTGTGGCAACTTAAGTGAATGTTTTTCAAATTCCTATTTCAGCTTTGCACCAGCAAGCCTTCTGCTTCCGAAAATTAGGGTCTTGATAGCTGTAGTGTAAGCATGTTGAGTAATCACAGAAATCAGAGCATTGACGGGTTTTACATGCACTGCACCATTCTCAGATATATATTCAATTCCATCATAAATGATAAAAAAATGAGGGTGAAAATCTTTGCAAATTCAAAGTAATTAATTGTCAAAATACCCTTGGGAGACTGGAGAAGTAAGTCAAGTAAGTGATTCCAGTAGTGAGGCAGGATAGATGGGTCGATGGCACATGAAACTATCTGTATCATGATGGCTAGCTTGTGCTTAGTTTGGGTAAAAGAACATCCCTGAATAAACAGCACTGTGGGGTGAGTAATAGCCAATACAGCCATGCAACACCTGTGACAGGAGAGCAAACACACAGAAGGTAGGAGTGTCTGCCTGTAGAAGCAAAAGTCTCTGCAAGTGTCTTCACTGCCATCAGTGCCTGTGCTAACTAAAGCCAGGTGCCACTGCAGCCTTATCTGCATTTTGCTGTCTGCAAATATCCTCACAAAGTAGCATAGCATCGTGATTTTTTTTTTTTTTTTTTTTACTTTTTTCTAGGCCCTCGCTGTTAATATCCCTACCATTGCTGAAGAATTTTTTTTTTCCCTGCCAGTTACCACTTGGGCTGGGCAATTGATTCCAAACATTTTATGTACCAAATTAGAAGTGGTGGGATAGTGCAAATGTTTTCAAATTTGTGTAAAAAAACTGGTGCATGGTTTTACATACAGACAAAAAAAAAAAAAAAAAAAAAGGAAAAAAAAAAAAAAAAAGGAAAAAAAAGGGGGGAAAAAAAAGAAAAAATAAATCCTTTGATTATAAAGCCTGAAACAGGTAACAAAATATTTAATTTAAAATCAGCAAAGAAAAGGTTTTGTCAAGCCCAACAGGAGTTTTCTTTCATTCTTCATGAAAGGCCAAGTGTTTTTCTCTTGCTCAGACACTATCAAGGGCTGCAAAGCTACTGTCAGGAGGGTGATTTGGCTATTCCTGCATGGTCCAGGTTCTGACTGCTTTAGAGGATGCATTCTGCTGGGATGCCCAGCAGGCAAGCATCCTAACCCAGGCCATGTGCATGCTCTGGAACCTGTCTGCAGTGTATCTTCCTCCCCTGAAATCCAGTGCACCCTTCCCATGCCTGAGTGCTTTTCTCAAGATTTCCTTTGGCCTTTGCTTGTGCAGCTCCACACAAGCAGGTTTGCTGCAGCTCCTGCTTCCCTGTTCCCATTGCATGGCAGGGACTGGAGCCTACCCAGCATGGAAAGTGCTCTTTGGCATTAGTAGGGCAGGAGTTCACGTGTCACTGAGCTGAGTGGAGCAACCTGTAAGGATCTGGTCCCCAGGGTTTCTGAAAGACGTATATCAAGACCCTAACATGAACACATCTAGTGATATTGATTTCCTGTGAGTTTTGTAATCAAATTTTAACCACATTAAGAATAATGTAGTAATTTAGGCAGATTGCTCAAGAAAAGCCTCTGTCTTAGGGGAAAAAAAAAAAGCAAAAGCATAATCAAATATGCAGATAACTCCCCTGTGAGATATATTTGCATTAGACCAGTATTCCCACTCTTGGGGAGTGTAATTTATGGAAAGTACATATATATATATGTAAACAGATTTTCTTAATTCAGGCACGTTATGCTAGCCACAGCTGTCATTAACACAGTCAAAATTATCATATACCAAGAAATTATCAACTGAATATACATAAATGGTGATTAAATATATACATTTGCTCTCTAAACTCTGGAAAAGAGTTAAGTTGCTGATAAGTTGAAGTTAGAAAACAAGTAGTTAAAATTTCCTCTGCACACTCACAGTTTCTTGCTGAGAAGTTCTACAACCACCAGAAATTATATGGCATTTTGCAGACATGATCTCTGTAGCTGGATCCCTACAGGGCTTGCTTTGGTTAGGGTAGGCTCTTGTTTCTTGTTGGGAAGTTTTGGAGAAGAGGGAAGATGCCAAGCTGCATATAAGGCCAAGGCAAGCAAGAAAGGCTGCAGAAAACGATGTGAAAAATCAGTACATTTTGTGGCAAGAAAAAAAAAATTTGTATTAGGTGAGGAACATGCTACTTCTCATATTCAAGTGGGGACAGCTGTCACTGAACTGGCCAAATATGTCCTTCATATTTGGGTGACATTTGGCAGATAGCAGAGCTCTAATGGTGGTACTGCTCTGTACCTGGGACTAAGGGACTCCGTGATCAATGCTGCTCCACTGCAAGTCCCCTTAGTGTAATCTGGCAGATACGGCCTTGTCTCTTGGGTGTGGAAGAAAATGTTGGAGACACCTGGGTTTTGATTGCTTATGAGACTCTGTTATAATTCCCAGTGATGTGACAGGATAATCCTTCCTCAGTATGCAGAGGAATTCAGAAGAGAAGTAAGCCCTTTACTGAGAACACATGGTCCATTAAGATCACTTTGAAAGACAGTGACGGAAATAACTGCAAAGCCAATTGCTGCTCTTAAGTGCTTTCTGGAGAGATGACTGAGCACTGAAAATCAGCACCAAATGCTTCATCTTGCAGAAAGACTCAGAGGGAGTTACACAAGTGATTGCTGTGTAATGCTGCCAAAAGGATTTTGTCAGTCTTTGACTGATTTACATCAGCAACATCAATTTCAATCTTGCTTTGCATTTTGTCATTTGTTTGCTTACAAAACTTGATTGATAGCTATAGAGATGTATTGATTTAAGTTAAATACTGCCTTTATAATAACTGCAGTAATTTTTGGTAACCATCATTTCGTACAGAATCATTTTATACTTTATAATAACTGCAGTAATTTTTGGTAAGCACAAGGTTATACAGAATCATTTTATATTTACTTCAGCAAATATTTACAAAAATTTTAAAATTTCACAGTTTAATTGTGTTTAAAATGAGAAATTGAATATTTATTTTTCAGATTATTAGTGGTTTATTAATATATTTATGAATATTTGTCTGCTTACATTTATGTTTATGTTTATTTATTTATTTATTATGTTTATGTTGGAGATTTATTTATTATGTTTATGTTGGAGATACATTAAAATGCACTGAAAATTTTTTACATTACTGCAAGAACTTCAGGAAAAATATCTTAAATATTATATAGGCAGAAAAAGGTACATTTATGAAAATGAAAATAGCATGTAAAACTAGTAGGCATATTAAATTTTAAAAAAAAGTTAATTGACACATATTACTGACTGCTTGTGGTCACCATGCTTTTTAGATATGCTTTTTGGATGACGACACTTCTTAGTTTCCTACATTTTCAGTCAAAGGTAAAATGAGGCAGTAGCTTTCTGGTATTCTCATTCTCTCATGAACTAGAACAAACAAAGCAACATATTCATATTTTAAATTTTTAAAATAACTGCAAGAACTTCAGGAAAAACACACTTGTTTTTTATACAGTGTGTATACACACAAAGGCAAAAACTTTGCCTGGAGAGGGTGTGTTCTCATATTTGCTCAACAGCTACAGGAGGTATAAATTGCTGAACATGTGAGACTCACATCTGGCTTGGTGTAGAGTTACTCTCTTACAGCCAAAAGTCAGTTTTTGTCTTTGTGAACTTCTTGATCAGCCTGGGATCCATTCCTGTGATGGTGTTACTCCTTCCCATGGCTGATGTGTGTCAGTGCTGTTCCCACCTCTGCCATCATACAGAGACTTTTCTTTAGACTAGACTCAAGAGGGTTGTGGGCTCAATGCCGAGTTCCCTAAGAAAATCCCACGCCCTTGTGACTGAGATGTTTAGAAGGAAACCTTGTGTTCTGCCCACAGCTTGATCTGGAGGCTCTATGGGACAGACCACCTATGAAACAGTCTCAGCTCTCCCACTATCCCTTCCATGAGGAAGGCAGAAACTGTCTCCTGGAGTCTTCAGTGGAGAGGAAGAGAAGGTGAAGATTTGGCCCCAACCTGTGTGCCAAGTGGTGGAGGGATATTAATGCTAGCACAGGAGGTCTCTATGGATAAACACATATCCTGTCTCATGTGCAAAAGGATGTCACACCCTGAGCACCTCCAGTGACTCAACAACACATCTCTAAAACTTTTCTACATCTGTATGTTCTTGTCAGATCAAGCTGAGCACTTAAAAAATCTATCATTTCAAATTTTCACTTACAATTCAGCAAACTGATTTAGTTTAGGCTTGAAGAGTAAATATACCACATCTTCTGAATAGCTCTCCTTGATCTGTGGAATTTTGTTGTGATTGATGTGACTACAGGGTGATATTTAACTATGCCTGCCTCAGTACTCTGTAGCCCTTCAGCACTTGCCCTTGTACTGTTCTTCATTGCATGGAGAATAGCAGTATGAAAATAAGGCAAATTGTTTACTACCTCTACATCTTTATTGCCTACAATTTTACTTTCTAGTCGAGTCTTTATACACTGTTTCTTGAGTTATTATTTTTATTTTTTAATTCTGCGTCACAGCAGCAGCCTCGTAATTTCTTCTAATCTATGAAATTTATTTCAATATTTACCAGAAATTTTGTGTTAGTCCATAGCACAATACAATTTAAACTGAGCAGCTGAACATTATTAGTTTCATAAATCCTTCTAACTGATCCACTCACCCTCTCCACCCTGAATAAACTTCACTATCATATTCATGAATCTTGTCTTTAAACTTGAGATAAATGCTTCAGATCCTACTCTTTTATAGAAAGGAGGGAGGGTTTCCACATTGCAGAATTTTGTATGCACAGAGAAGACCAGAACTATTCAGGAGAATCCACTGAGATTTCCTAGAACAGAATTCTGTGTCTGGATCTAGTTTATGAGAAATAGTGCACAAAAATATTACGGTTATGTATACATAGAAATATACTTTATAACACATATATTCACACAGAGAGAATTACATTTCTTTCAGTAGTTAAAAAAATAGTTATGCTTTCTATCTGCAGAAATAATGCCCTTTAAAATTTGCCTGTAATTTGGAATGATATGATACATTACGTCCTTTCTACACAGTAATATACAGACTATTAAGTATCCCTGCACAAATTCAATAACTTGTGCAGTGTTATATTGCTTTAATTGTGTGAGGCTTAACTTGAATTCCTACTGACATGCAGTGAATAAAAATAAAACTTTATTTCAAAACTAATTACCAGAGTCCCCACTGTCTCTCAGGAAGGACAGGTTCGAGCGAGCTTGGCTACATCTATTCGTAACATAGAAATGGATTTATTGACATCTTGATATTTGTTAATTGATATTTTAATATTGGAGAATGCTGACTCATTTTGTGCCCAGTTCAGTGTTCTTCTTTTTCTGAGGATTGTCTGATGACATTCTTCTTTTGTTTTGTTTTTTTTTAAGAAAAATCTGTATCTCTTCAAGAACATGCACACATCTCTGTTGCTAAGGGTCACCCTGTGCAGTGTTTGGTACCTTAGGCAATCTTGCTAAAATTGTAAGTCATGTAAAGTAAAGTCATGCCATTTTTCTTTCTAATGCTGATATTTTCCTCTTGTGATATCAGTAATTATTACTGGATTACAGCCACTATTTAATTGTTGTTGTATATATTGTTAAAAGCTGGTGATTTCAGATTAAAGCTACTGTTGCAATTCTGAAATACTTATTTTCTCCCACATTGCAAACTACAGCTAAATTGCCCATTTGTGTGGCAAAACCTGTAGAAGGCATATCAGAAGAGATAATCAACGAAGTGTTTTTCAGGACTCATATGAGATTTCTGCTATGTCCAGTAAAATGAAAATGTAGTATCATAGAATGGCTTGGGTTGGAAAAGACCTTAAAGATCATCTCCTTCCAACCCTCCTGCCATGGGCAGGGAAACCTTTCACCAGACCAGGTCACTCAGAGCCTCATCCAACCTGGCCTTGAACACCTCCAGGGATGGGGCATCCACAGCTTCTCTGGGCAACCTGTTCCAGTGCCTCAGCACAGTCAAGAATTTTTTTCTAATACTTAATCTAAACCTACTCTCTTTCAGTTTAAACTGATTCCCTGTTGTTCTGTCACTACATGCTCTTGTAAATAGTCTCTCTCCATCTTCATCATAGGTTCCCTTCAGTTTCTGCAAGACCACAATTAGGTCATCTCGCAGACTTCTCTTTCCAGGCTGAACAATCCCAATTCTTTCTGCCTTTCCTCGTAGGAGAGAGGTTCCGCCCCTCTGATTATATTTCTGGCCCTCCNTCTAAACCTACTCTCTTTCAGTTTAAACTGATTCCCTGTTGTTCTGTCACTACATGCTCTTGTAAATAGTCTCTCTCCATCTTCATCATAGGTTCCCTTCAGTTTCTGCAAGACCACAATTAGGTCATCTCGCAGACTTCTCTTTCCAGGCTGAACAATCCCAATTCTTTCTGCCTTTCCTCGTAGGAGAGAGGTTCCGCCCCTCTGATTATATTTCTGGCCCTCCTCTGTGTCCTGGGTTGCAGTGTATTCTATTACCATCCTCATGAGCTGATGAAACCAGGTGGGGCAGTGTTTCCTGGCCTCCTCCCTCCGGACTATCTTTCTGTTAATGGCCCATCAATGCCTTGCCACATGACTCAGAGATAACTCCCCCCGGACTATCTTCTGTTAATGGCCCATCAACACCTGGCCTCATGACTCATCATCCCATTGTGAGATGCTCCCCCCAGGAGGAGGAACCAAGCATTCCATCCTGGATGTAATCTGAGATTCTGAACACCACAGACAACCTTTCCGCTGGATTTCCCAGAGGACAGGAGCTACACAGCCACCACTGGACCTTCTGAGGAAGAGCAGACCCTTCTACCGGACCACCGCTTCTACAGAGCCACATCCACCACTTCAGGAGGACGGCAGCCACCATCTTATTGGACTGCTACCACCACCCTGACTAACAGCGTGTCAGGTTGTATCCTGACTCTGTCAGTTTAACCTACTGTTTTCTGCCTTTATTTTTTTTAATTTCCCTATTAAATTGTTATTCTNTTTGGCTCTCTGGGCTGTGAGTGCCCATGGCTGGGTCATGTCCAACCTCTCACCCACCAGCACCCCAAAGTCCTTCTGGGCAGGGCTGCTCTGATCCGTCCATCCCCCAGCCTGGATTGATACCAGGGTTTGCTCTGACTCAGGTACAGCACCAGCACTTGGTCTTGTTAAACCTCATGAGGTTCCCACGGGCCACTTCTCCAGCTTGTCCAGGACCCTCTGGATGGCATCCCATCTTTCAGGTGTGTCAACTGCACCACTCAGTTTGGGGCCACCTGCAAATCTGCTGAGGGTGAATTTCATCCCTTAGTCTATGTCATTCATGAAGATATTGATGTCCACCCTGAGTCATTGACCACTACCCTCTGGATGTCACCATCCAACCACTTTCTTTTTCATCTAACAGCCCACCCACTGAATCCATCTCTCCAATTTGGAGAGAAGGATGTTGTGGGGGACTGTGTCAAAGGCTTTAGAGAGTCCAGATAAATGACGTCTGTAACTCTTCATTGTCCACTGATGGAGTCACCCAGCCAATAGAAGGCCACTGGGTTGTCAGACAAAACTTGTCCTTGGCTGTCACATCCCTGTCCTCCATGAGCCTTAGCACAGCTTCTAGGAAGATCTCTTCCATCATCTTCCCAGGCACAGAGGTGAGGCTGACAGGTTGGTAGTTCATAGTATCCTCCTTTCTACCCTTTTTAAAGATGGGTACAATGTTTCCCCATATCCAGTCACCGGGGAGTTCTCCTGACTGCCACAAATTTTTTAATACCATGGAGAGTGCCTTGGGAACTACGTAATCCAATTTCCTGAGGACACTGGGATGTATTTCACCAGGTCCTATAGACTCATGTATGCTCAAGTTCCTGAGATGGCCATGAACCTGATCTTTACTTACAATAAGAGGGACTTTGCTCCTCCAGTCCCCATCCTGCTGTCCATCCATTCGTGAGGTATGGGAAGAGAGACTGCCATTGAAGACTGAGGCAAAAAAAAATTATTGAGTACCTCAGCCTTCTTCTATTTTTACCAATTTAACAGCATTGTTTATTGGATGGTACATTTTCTTTCACCTTCCTTTTCTGACTAACACACCTGTAGAAGCCCTTCCTGTGACACTTTGCATCCCTTGCCAGGTTCAGTGCCAGCTTCAATAGGATTGATCTTGCCTAGTTTTGCTAATCTACACACTGGACATAGAACTAACTGCATCTAGAACAAAGTCCTTTAGAATTGTGCAGAACACAAAATTTGCTTTACCTTCTTCTTAAGAAGTAAGTAAAAATGTTACACAAAATGAAGTTTTGAACTACCCTAGCGGGAGTTTGTGCTTTAAAAAAAAATGCATTTCAGTTGCAAAGGTATTATGTTTTGAGCAGCTGAAGGATGCAGTGCTTATTGGAGAGCAGAGTCATTGGAGATTAACTGTAATCATAACTCCAGTCCAAGATAACTATTGTTTTGCTTTATTGCAATGTGACTTCTAATTAAATTCTCCTGGTCATCCACCTCAATAAATTTAATCTTGGTATCACCATTGAAAATTAATAGGGTTATTCCTATTTAAAGGAAGAGAACACAAGAGTGCAAATAAACTTGTCTTTTAACATCCTTTCGGCATCATTTTTACATGACAGAGGCTCCTTTCATCATCAGAACTAGCCACTAGGGTTGGAAAGAATAATTTTAATGGTGTCTGATTTTTCACCCTAAGAAGAATTTGCTGAGATCTACCTTAAATCCAGTAAGAATGTGGGAAGCTGATTCTCCAGGTATAAGAACTGCAACAAGAGGTGTAACTGATGTTGAGAAACATCTGTTTGAAGACAAAGCCTATTAAAAATTCAAGGGTATTGTTGGTTGTCCTTGGGGTATGAAATGATGTTGTTAAGCTATTGTAGTTAAGCATACAGTGAATAGAGAGCTATAAAAAAATGAGGACAGCTTTATTTGGTCTGTTGTCAGAAGCTAGGCTGTACATACAGGTGCTGGGGCTGCACTAGAAGATAATCCACTTCCATCATGGACCACAGAGAAAGAGAGAATTCCTGGTTCTGAGATTCACCTCTGCTGTCAAGTAAGTGGTTACACTGGCTCAATAACTGCATCAGGGGAAAAGAAGGTAATATAAAGCTGGGGTAGCCCTGTTAACATGTAACTATAGTTCACCACTGCCTAAAGCAAGCTTAGTCAAAACCTGTGCTTTTTCAGTCAAGTTAATTTGGTGCACTATTTTTGATCTGGCACAACCACTGAAAATTGTCCATCATGTTCATGCATTAAAGGTGAATCTCAATTATTTTTTTCACATTACTATTGGCTAGTGCTAAGATGTATGTTATTGTAACAGTCACCAAATTCATAAACCACCTTGACAGGAAATGTTCCTTACAGCTGATGTACAGTGATCTAGGCCAGGGTTTAAAGATGCTCACTTTGAAGCATATTAGAGGTCATTAAAGAAATGTTGGGTGGTCATAAAAGTCTGAAACACTCAATCAGTAATTTTTCCTTTAAATTGCTCTAGTAATAAAGCTTTAGAGGCAGTTTGCACTACTCAGAGTTATATGCCATTCAATTATGCAATTTTTCATGCTTAGATTATATCTACAGTTGAGACACTGCTATAGATGTGTTTATTATATCAGGATATTAAGTTGAGAATCTGGAATTCTGGGAAAACAAAGTTGGAAATCTGTTAATATATTCTGCAAACCCAAGAGATAGAGTTAAGGTGCTCTAAATCAGGCCCAAGAAATTTAATAATTACCTAAGTATCTCTTTGTATATTACTCTGTACCTATTTTGCGGTCTACTGATCTCCCTCACATTTTGTATTGAAGGTTTACCTACTCAAATAGGAATTGTTGAGATTTGCAATGGAAAAGGAGAACATTTTGGATGGGTTATGTAAAATCCAGACTATTTTTTCTAAAGTTGATTGTCCAGTTTTAGTAAAAAAACCATAGATACGCCTGATTTGAATATAAATGCATGTAACATCTAACTTTGTTTTCTTTATAGATTACAGTGGAATAAAATTTTAAATGTAAAAGCATAGACCACTGTATTTATAGACTTGGAAAGATACTAATATGGAAAAATAAAACTTGATACTTAAATTTTAATATCATCCATGGGTATTTTAAAAAATATAATATTGTTACCTGGTTTTGTTTTTCACTGTCATGTTCATATTTCGTAAACATTTCTTCTTTTCTGCTTTGTTTTAGACCCTACAATCTTTTGCTGGTTCCCATCTTCCAGAAATACACCTGTAGATTAGAGATCATTGCTGAAGCTTTTCTAGGATAGGGATTCAAAGAGAAGACAAATCTAATTGGTCTTTAACCTTTATACTTATCATTTGTATTGTTCTGCCAATCCGTGAAAAAGGCTTTCAAGTCTTGGAGATTTTAAACTTTCATTTGCTTGCAATTCTGCATATTTATGAGAGTCATATGCCCTTTTCAGCTTTTAAAGTGTTTTAGAGCAATAATTAAAGAAAAAGATCATATCTGAGACTTCAAATACATATACTCTTGCAGTGAAAAATAAGATTAAAGATACTATTTTGGTCTCTAATCTTACCTCTTCATTTTCTAGCCAAAATGGTATTAGCTTCTTTATGTGTAGCTGACTCACCAAAGCAGCAGCACTTCTGTGCTCATATTTTAAATAATCAGCAGTCTATTTTTATTAATTTGTCAAAAAATAAAGATGTGGGAAAAAATCTGAGAGATATTTGCAATAACAGCAAAGGCTTTTGCTTTAAATAATTAATACCTTGCTATGACTCATAGCTGGAGCCAAGAGCCAGAGGAACTGAGCTTTTTTTTTTCCCCACAGATTAATTAATTAAAACCCCCAAAATGTTTCTGTCACACAAATCGATACCAGCAGTAACGGAGGAGTCAAACACCAGTCAGATGCTGGGTATTGCTTCTTGTCTGGCTGCTGAAGGTGTGACAGTGTTCCTCTTCTCCAGCCATGGTCTGGGAGCTGGATTGACTGTAGGATGAAGCTGTCTGCTGGTAGCCAGTGACCAACTAAATAATTTCACTTGAATTTTCTTTCTAGGATACATGTGAAATGTGTGTGGTGGCCTGCAAGACATTTTGGACGGTGAAAATGTTCCTAAAATTTTCATTTTCAGGAAAGAATGAAAGACTTCTTTCCAAGAAGTCTAATCTGTGTTTCTTTTCATGAAATTCGAGGTGGCACCCCTTTTTTGATTTCTTTATTTCAGTTTAAAGTATTCTGTTGATGTTACCTGGTGTTTCTGTCTTTTTGGGTGTTTCAGGTATTTCCATAATATATATAGAAGTGATCATGAAGTTGGACTAGATGATTGTTGTAGGTCTTTTCCAACTGAACCAATCTATTAGAAATTAGATTAAGTTTTACTCAGCAAGTAAAATCTGTCCCTGTAGAGTCAGCATCTATTCTTACTTTTATATATTTTTTTGTCTTTTTCAACTGCCACAGAAGAGGGTTAGTAAAATAAATTAATGCTGGTCTAAAACTTATATATGTATTTTACATGGTTAAATTTTAGAACAACATGATCTGATGATATTTTTTGTTTTAATCTCTAAATGTATTCACTACATTCTGCTAGAAAACCACTGCAAATAATTGCTCTATAACATCTATTATAGATGGATTCGCTGCACAAGTTATGGGTGTTCTCTTCTTCTAGAAAATCAGTAGGAATGCTGTATTGAAAACTACGTATTTGTACCAAATATTAACTCTGACTAAATAATAACCTCTCTTCTTTGACATTTGTAGCCACAAAATCAACAGTTATGATGCTCAGCATATTACAAAATTATAAGATCCTAATTTTTACTACCGTGTGTGCTAAATTTTTAATACAACCATAAACTCCTTCTGTGATCTTTGCTGTACTTACCTAATTATGTAATATTCAGCATAAATTCTGGGTTTCAGATATTCCAATATTATTATTATTACTATTATTATTATTATTATTATTGTCTCGGTTTGAGACAAATTAGGAGGGAGCGTCTGAAATGAATGTATCCTCTAATAGAAGGCAGGTTTCAGCAGCCCCTTCCTCACCAGGTTAGGAAAGAAATTTCGTGGAGGAAAGTGGAAAAAAAGCTGTTTATTTAACAAACAGGGTGCACGCAGGCACTAGAGAATGAACAATGTTAAGTAATAAAACCTCTCGCTGTGGAGAAGACCTGGTAGGTTCGGAGTCCTTTCTGTAGGTGTGGCTCTGCTCTCTCTGGAGCTGGGGTGCGGTGTGGGCCCCTCCAGGTGGCGGTGTGGGGCCTCCCGGTGATGGTGTTCTGGACCAGATCAAAGCTGAACACTTCCAGAAGAAGAAGAAGCCACAGTCCCAGGAAAAATTCGTGCCTCAGCTAAATGAACGACAAGCTAGCTAAAAAGCAAAGGAATGCGACTCTCTTCCCTGCTGCAGAGCCAAGAGCTGAGGTGAGAGCAAGAGAGTTATCTGCATTTTTGAATACAGCCGCCAAAGGAATTCCACCGCCTTCCCCCTTCTTCCTTCTCAGATCTGGCTTAAAGGCACAGGATTCATGTCTGGGCAATAAGCAGGCGATAGGGGATACAGCATCATGAAGTCACTCCAAGACTCTGTAGTACTGTGACAGTACAAGAAGGCATGATGGATTGTTCCACACACTGCGAGAAAAAACAAACTGAAAGAGATGTTGCATAAAATGTTATTAAGCCTGTGGAAATGGTGGAACTAACTTCCCTTAATTACTGAGGACTAATTAACATAGCCTCACAATAATCTGCATGCAGTTTGTGATACCACAAAAATTCGTGCATGTAAGAAAACTGAGCGTTCTGTCTAAAAGGGTAAACTGACTGGTAGCTGAGAAGTGGTTTCAATGTCTGTTTGCAGCCTGATCACTGCTCATGCAAGAGGAGCCTTTAACCTCCACAACGGCCCACCATCAGCTGGTACAAGTTCCTTTTCTTTTCATGCTGAGATGAAAAAGGATCTGCCAGGATCACCTGACGCTGTGCCTTGAAACCTACTGAGGATTAGAGTAGCTTGACTACCTACAGATCTAAAATGAGTTGTAGTCAGACAGAAGCTCCTCATATCACATGAACAAGGCTGAGCTTGAGAGGACTTCAAGGCCAGTTGCTGGCATAGTTTTTTAGTTGCCAACAGCCTGCGTATACCTTACACTACTTTTCTCAGTTTCTTTTTTTCACCCTGTCCCGTTTGGAATTTAAACTGCCCATTATTGCTATCATGCCAGAAAAAAAAAGAACAGCTCTTTTTCTGCCAGTGTCAACTGGAGAGGTAATAATGTGGATTTGGCAGTGAGAGTTGCAAAGACCCTTTCTCAAGAAGCTGATTAAGGCCTGAGTATCAGCCCTGTTTGTCACCTTAGGTCTCTGTCTCACCACTTTTCCCTCATCCTCTCTGCTTTTTGTGACCTCATACTGCTTTGTGGATCAGATGAGTAAGCAATGAAGTTGAAGTATGTGGACCTGGAATGGGTGAATTTAAGTGCCTCACATGCTGAAATTGTCACACTCGCTTATCCCTCTTTTCATTTTGCTGTGTTGTTGTTAGGTTGATCAGCACTAGGTTAGAATCAACTGAAGAATAGTGACATTTTGTGAAAATCAGGGAGAGTATGTAATGTGATCACTTTGGCCTCAGAAGCATATTCTTGGTGGATCTTTCTTGTAATCATGAGGAGCAGTGTGAGCAAAGTTGGCAGAAAATCAATTTTGAAGTAAGAAGAAAGAAGACCAAAAGGAATCACAGACTCATTGTGTGATGAGTACCAAAAAGTGAATAACTGTGGAACCAGATGTAAAGTAACCGGGGCAATGACAGGGAAAATGCAAGGCAAGACAGATCATGAAAGAGATTATTAGTTTCTAATCTCTTTCTAACACCTTACTCACTGCAGTAGTATTAACAGAAGAAGTTAGGAAAACATTTTTTTCTTCATTTTTATTGCTTCACATATTCATTTTTCAGCCGTAGGTTGTGCCTCTTCATATCTTTCTTTCATTCACTCATTTCTTGTTTTCTGTCTCATTCTATTTTCTTTGGGTCATGTTTTGACAGGCACTAAACACAAGCAACTTGCATCAGTCTCATTGCATTTTTCTAGTACTCAGCAAGGAGCTGATCTGAAGTTCATTGACATTACAGTCAAGTGAGGCAAGGGACTGGATCCTACACAGTGCTCAGCAGCTTTCAGAGACTATGATCCACTGTTTTAATAAAATGCTGTGTTAGCAGCTGTGCACAGGAGGCCTGCCTATCTCCATGTCTTATTTAAACACTATCAAAAATATCTTTCTACAGCTCTCTGTACATCTTTCACACATGTGGTGCTGCAGGATTTGCCGGACCATTGATTGGTAGATATAAAAATCTAAGAATCTCCTAAAGCATTAATGAATGAAGCTTCCATAAAAACTTCCATAAAAGTCTTAACATTAGCTTCCATAAAAGTAAATACACAGTCTATGTAAGAATTGCTACTGGCATTGGGAGAATGCTATAAGATATAAAATCCTGTGGAAAATAAGTAAGGAATTTACATGTAATGAATATAGGCTGTCTTATGGGCTTTGTTTGGGGTGGGATATGGACATCTCTTTTAGCATGTGTATGTGTAAAAGGGAAATCAAACTTGGCATTAATTCTGTATCTGCCAAAGTGACATGGATTATGGACCAAGCCTCCTCATGGGCATTCATCTTTTAACACTTTGTTGAAAGAAGTGTGTTAGAGCCTGTATTGCGGAACAGGCTATCATGAAGGTGAACCTGTGGTCGTGATTCATGAGAGGACCTCACTGTTGGAAATTCTGGAGATCAGATATGCCATCTCTTAGGTATTTGGGATCACAATGCTGAAGTATTTGCTATTTGAGGATGACAGCAGCAACTATGACAATAGATTTGTAACTTGTCTTGGTATGAATGTATAAGAATTTTCTGAGAGCCAAAAAAGACTAGGAAATTTTTTTCTGAGAGCCAAAAAAGACTGGAAAAATTGCAGACATGTTGCAAATTTGATTCTTGGCACTGTTTTTGAAACAATTTTCCCTCAAAAGGACGAGGAATCATGGAAGACAATATTAAATGCCTGCAACCAGTTTTACTTAAATATAGTACACAACCTCAACCGAGTAGTTAAGCTCACACTATTGCTATGAGGGTGGTTAGTAAGTCCAGTCCCTGTTTCTTTTAGCAGATCTGCCATAACTGAAGCTGATGGTTTTAGTTATCCCACTCCCCAGCTCTCAGCAACTCATCAAAGTAATGTTTTCTTCAACCTTAATACTGAGAAGATCTATGCCAGCTGACAGGTTAATCACTCTGTGGCAATGGAGGAAAGTCAAATAAGGAAAAAAAATCAACACAGGTCTAAAGAAGGCCATCCACTATGAGACAGAGGATTAGGAGGAAAGATCATGCATGGATGAAAATTGTAAGTTTATGATATGACAGGCTGTGTTCAGAGATGTGTATAATAGCTTTTCTAGTGGCTCTAACACTGTCCTTAAAGACCTCCTCCTGATGTCTCTATCCATTCATAATGTTCACAGCTTTTGATGGGGTCTCTAGCTCAGAAGTGAAATCTGGTCAGTCACCCAGACGCAGTCACCCAAGGTCAGCACTGCAGCTGGGCGAGCCAGCCCACAGGCAGGGCTCAGCTAGAAGAAAAGTGAAAATATTAGGTTTCACACTAGGCAAGATGGAGGGGCAGTAGGAGGATTTAATGGGAGACCTTGCTGGTCCTCTTGACAGACCAGTTTTAGCAGTGTCTCTTACTCTTCCATTTTCTGTCCATAACCATTTAAATGTCTGAATGTCTTTGGCTTATTCATTTCTCAGAAGGGTATAGATGGTCTGACAAAGCAGTTCCTTGTCCCAGTTTTTGCCACATCTCACTTCATTTTCTTTCACAAAATGAAAATGAATTTTTAACTGGAAAACATTTTGGAGGGTATTACTGGTTGGAACACAAGTTTTGGAAAAATGGGAAAAAGTCTGGAGTTTATTAGTTTAGTGGGGGTTGTTGGAAGTATATTTGGAGAAAATCTGATGAGACAATTTTGCAAAATACCTCTCATCTTAAACTTCACTTTGATTTGTAAACACTAGAGCAATCTTTTTGCACTACTTCCATTTCAAATACTCTATCACATGCACCAAGACAATTGAAGGGACTAAATATTTCTGTAACATCAAATGAGTTGTGTGAAAATTGTGTATCTGATTTGCTCAGGGAAAAGTGATAGAAGGAACCCTGAATATTTTTTGTAAGAGTATTGAAAATAAATTACATGAGATTCTTGTATAGTTTTCAGTAAGAAGGATTCCAACATCAAAGGCACAAAAGTCTGTCTCATGCATATATGCAAATAGTCACTTTAATAATAGAATATTAATTTTTTTAAACAAAAATAAAAGTATTTTACAAATTGAAAGAATATATTCAAAATACAGTAATGTATAAAATTTTAGTGATGTCTACAAATAAATATAATTAAACAACAATCCTCATATCTGATAACCCTTTGCATAGTCCATTCAAGAAACTCAACACATTTATGAGCATGGGTTTAACAAATCCATTTTATTAGCTGTGCTAAATTGCCATTTTAAGTAGTTAAGGATCAGATAGACCATGGAAAAATGTTGTTCTCTATTGTCTTGTGTGATATTGTCTGTGTTTAGAACTACATAAGACTCTATGATCAAAAATCCTGCGCACTTGGCTAATTTTGGTTTGTACACAGGAATGCCTTCATGGTGTTTCATCATCAACTGACAATTACAGTGAGAGGAGAATTCAATTTTTATTGTGCTCAAGGTCAGCTACAAAGTCCACAGAAAACATTGATGACAGCATCAGTGTGATGTTTTATTTCCCCATTAGGCTTGACCAGTTGCAGTACTGCTGATATTCCAGTGGAATTTAAAGCCTGAGATATGTTGTAAGTCCAAAGTGACTGAAAGGCTTAGGATGTCTCTAATGGTGAAATCTACATTAAAACAATAATTCAATCCTTAAATTAATAAGCCCTCAGTGATATTTAATGTGAAGCTTCTAGGTACCAAAAATGATGGGAACATAAATTTGCTTTACAGGGGGGCCCTGGAATCTTCTCTCAGTGTTTATAGCAAAGATGTGAAGTCTTGTAAGTGAAATGTTAATCAGTTAACTGAACACATGCCATCCAGAGATGCATTAGAATTTAAAATCAATTGAGACAACTGCATTAGTAAAGATTGACTTTGCTATGGAAATGAACTGTTGTCAATCAAGTTGACCTGCAACTATAATTGGCATGTAGGGCACCCCTTCCACCACAGGACTTTTGTCTCATATTATTCAGGATCTGTATTAAAGTGATGCTTCAGTGCAATCCTTTCACCTCCCTTTTTTAAGTAATGTTCTACTTTATGTGCTAAGAGACATTGATTACATGTTCATTAACCAAATGGAGAAAAGGAAATGCAAATGGAAAAAGAAGAAAACATACTATACTCACAACTCTGCTAAGTACAGATAAAGGCAGGTTTAATAGCTTCCTGACCTAATATATGGATAGATATTCAATAGCTTTTATTCTGTCCTTTCTGTTTATGCTGTATTTGTGCTGGTTTGGTTACTTCTGAGAATGGATATTTAATTTCATTTTAATCCATCCCAGATGAATAAGAATTGTAAATAACAGACACAATGCCACAAAAACACTAAAAGCAAGCAGGCTGTGAGAGCACACTCAGCAGAGCCACTGCATTCACCTCACTCAGCCACTACATAAATATCTTACAGAACAGTGGAAGCAGCGGAGCAGCCAGAAGGCCCCCACCACACCTGTGCATTGTAAGATGGCCCATGGGGTTTGTGTAAGCATGGTTAATAGTTTTGTGCCTTTAACAAACAAAAAATTAAAATCAGCAGACAGGAAAGCTGTTCTGCAGCCATCCTCTCTGGCAGTCTCAGCTCAGTTTAAATGCAGACTTCATCTCCCCAGCTCCTTCTACCAGCTACAGAAATACTCTAAGGACTCAGGATTCAAACTTCTGGCTTTTCCTTTCTTGCCCTGGCTTTTCCTTTCTTGCCTAGTCTTGCTATTTGCAAGCATAAGCCCCTGCTAAATACTAGATAAGGAGGGAGGAAACAGGAGGAGAATAGTAGGAAGGAAAAGCCTAGCTTGCATCTACCCTTGCCCCCACTCCCGGACCCCAGCAAAGAGGCATCAAAGTGAAGGTGCTGGGCGGAGGGGATGTTGTTCTCTTGTGAAGGAGCAGAAAAGTAAGTTCAATATTTCTGGGGAATAGAGGTGATCAGACAAGGGGAAGGATTGCTAATCTTTCTCTGGCCAGCCCTGAACCCCTCTCTGGCTGTTCCCAGCCTCCCCTAAGCCCCTGTAGCCCTTCAGGTAACCTGTGATTCCTTAGCACTCTTCCCTGGCTCTCCTGCAGAGCCTGCTCAGAGCCTGCATCTTGTCTTCAGCCCTGGAGTTGCCTCTGACAACCTGTGGTGTGTGGAGGCTTGAAAAAATGTGAGAGAGAATGCAATAGGCACAAAAACAACTAAAGGGCAAACAAAATACCTGTTTTCATAATAACTGAGAAAACAGATTTAAAGGGATTTGTTTGGGTTTAGTGAACTATGCTTTAAAGCCTTGTTGTCACACCAGGAATGAAATGTTGAAAGTGAGCATGTACTTGACAATTTCCTGATATAACACTATGTTGAGAGAACATGTACCGAAGTATATTGTCTAACTTGCAGTGTATGGACAATTATTATTTTTCTCTTTAAGTGAGAATAAGGGAAAGATCAGATGTGTAGTTAGCTGCAGAAGCTGGAAATAGTAGAGGTGTTGTGAATGTCCCATGAAGTTGTGTGCATTATAAAAATGAGCAGATGGACAAACATCCTTTATTAGCTTGATTTTATCAGATATCTACTCCAAACGCTTTTTTTTTAGCTCAAAACAAAATATTTTGTAAGAGGTATGTACCAACAAACCTCACTGGCAGGAAAGCTCTTCCTGTTTCTCAATGTTTTCTGTCCTGTGAGATGCGTTACATCAAAATCACAATACAGTCATGGGAGCAGGTTATAAACTGGGGTTTAACAGGGTACAAAATTACTACAGGTATTCTATCTGTCTTGAATTATGCTATAGATTCCCAGCATGATTATTTGCAAGAAAGAGACTTATCAGTGCTGGAAACCAAGCCCTTCAATTAAACATAAGGATACCACAGAATAAATTTTGGTATTAGAAGAAAACAATGGAGAAAAAATAAGATGAAGTCAAGAAATGGTGCTTCCAAAGATTTCAAAATCATGTGGATTTCTTTATTGTCTTATTTGGAGACTCCTGGCCATATCAGCCAAAAGTATCTGCCCACCACTGACATGAAGGAAGGGCCACATTGCTGGAGGGCCAGCCCATGTCTCAGCCTGAGGCTTCTTTGGGAAGCAGCATCCAAAGACCCCATGCACATGAATGTAGAACCTATCCTGCAAAACTTAAATGCCACAAGGAGCTTTTTTGATGCCATTAGGTCTGTGGAGCAGGGTATGCTGCTAGTGGGCAAAAGTTTCAATGTAGTTAAAAATTTGGGTTTTGTGTTCCCTTACCAAGTTGTTAGTGTTCAGTAAATAACTGATATCTTCATGCAAATGGGATGAGTTTTCTTCATCCCCAACTCTCTGAAACTGCAATAAGGATCAGGTGCTGTAGGTCCTTCTGTTGCTATAGTGATGCAGGCTACAGAGGTTTTCAAATCAGCAGGGAGATTATCCAAGCTGTCAAAGTGAAACGCAATCTTTGAGATAGCCGGAGAGGTCAAGATAAGACCTGAAGAGTGGCAGGGGACTCGCTGAATGCAAGCTGTTCAGTTTCTGGACAAGGCCATAGCAGTAGAAATACTGCTAGGATATAAATAGGAGGAACACCTCTGGGGTGCTGTGTAGAGGCAGGACAGCTGAACTCTTAAAGCTCAGTGGTGGGCTGATGAGTCTAATGACACAAGATGGTGCTTTTGCAAGGTCACCTGAAAATACACCCTGGACTTCTGTTTGTCCCAGCTATGTTCCAGCTCTGGATGCAATAAATGCATATCTGCTGTTTCTCTCTGACCTGGTTCAAATGGGAAAGAAACAGGGTTATGCAAATCTAGAGAAAGACACCACATTTTCAAAGGAAATGGTCAACATCTCTTTTGGTGGCACGGACAGTGGCATCAAGGGCACCCTCAGCAAGTTCACTGAGAGCACCAGGCTGTGTGGGGCAGTGACACACTGCAGGGAAGGGATGGCATCCAGAGGGACCTGGACAGGCTTGAGAGCTGGGCCAGTGCAAAGTGCACCTCAAACCTCATGGAGGTCAACAAAGCCAAGGGCAAGGTCCTACACCTGGGTCATGGCAATGCCAGACACACCAACAGCATGGGCAGAGAAGTGACTGAGAGCAGCCCTGTGGTAAAGGACTTGGGGGGGATGGTAGATAAAAAACTCAACATTAGCCAGCCCAGAAAAGCCAAGGAAATCCTGGGCTGCATTAAAAGGAGCATGGGCTGCAGGGCAAGGGAGGTGATTCTGCCCCTCTGCTCTGCTCTGGGGAGAACCCACCTGGAGTGCATCCAGCTCTATTGCCCCCAGCATAAGAAGGACAAGGAATTGCTGGAGCAAGTCCAGAGGAGGCCATGAAGGTGGTGAGAGGACTGACACACCTCCCCTTTGGAGACAGACTGAGAAAGTTGTAGCTGTTGAGCCTGGAGAAGAAAAGGTTCCGTGGGGACCTCATAGCAACCTTGCAGTATCTGAAGGGGCCTACAGGGAAGCCTGAGGGGCTCTTCATCAGGAACTGCAGTGCTAGAACAAGGAATAATGGGTACAAACTGCAAGAGGGCAAATTTAGGTTCAGTATTAGGAAGAAATTCCTTACTGTGAGGGTGGTGAGACAGTGACACAGGTTGCCCAGGGAGGTTGTCGATGCCCCAGCCCTGGGAGTGTTCAAAGCCAGGCTGGACAAGGCCTTGAGCAACCTGGTCTGGTGGGAGGTGTCCCTGCCCATGGTAGGGGCAGGTGGGATTAGATGATCTTTAAGGTCCATTCCAATTCCTTAACATTCTATGATTCCATGAGTCTATAATTCTGTGATTCTACGAAGAACCCATCTCTGACTAGTGGAGACACCAGAGCTGTGAGGTACCCCAGCACAGCAAAACCAGAGACAGCACAGATGGAGTGATCTGCTGCACCAAAGAAAGGTGAGAACTATGCTTAACAAACACGAAGTGTTCCTGAATACATGGTGGTGTTATTAATTAGACTAGCCATATAAAAATAAGTAGATTTTTAACTTTGCAGCACTTAATGCCAACTCACTCATTGCAATTTTTAAACATATAAATAATAATTTTAAGCACTCTTCTTTCCTATATTCTCCCCCTTCCTGCTTTAACCTGCTTCCTCTTTGCTACAGAAGTAAGTGGGAGTGTCCTAGTGCTGGCCAGCATGCTCTGGCAGGTTTCCTTTGAAGGCAGGTTTGCTTTGCCAATTGTCAGAATCACTGCATGGCTGCACAACTTCATGGAAGGGGAAGGAGAAGCAGGGAGGCATAACTAACAGCTTGAGAGCAAACCCAGTATGATCTGGAGACAGTATGATCTCCAGACTGGAACTGGTTCAAAACTATGCTTGCACCATTGCTTCACTAGCATTCTTGTGCAAAAACACATATTGCTTTAAATTAACTTCAAAACAAATTTATTTGGAAGACCTAAAGATTCTAGACATGTGTTACGTTTACTAGCGTGAGGTTGTAATAAAAATTTTGCAGCAGTGTTTTGATTTCTTTGTGTCAGTTTTGCAGACTCTGCACTCAAAAATTAATTAGAGGCTAGTTTAGTATGAAGTCATCCACCATCCACCAGGACTATTTTAACAACCTCTGTTGTCATGCAGCAAATGCAAAATCTACATTTTTTCTCTAAAACTGGTTTCACATCGCTGCTTAGTTAGCAGATGATATTTAGGGAGCTCACTGTCTTTTTTCTCCTGCCATAAACTGCCATTGTTAATTTAGAAGAACACTGAAAATGAAGGATAAAAAATTGACATAGCCTTAACATATTCACATTTAATTTGATAGGAAAAGTGATTTCTGTCATACCATTAGTACAGTTTATTCCATTCCTGGCCAGCTGACAATGGAAAAGTCCTTGGCTGCCCTCATCCCATCAAGAGGAACAGCTACTACTGCCTGTTGCAGAGCTAGCAGCATCCTCAAGGGAGAATTGCCAACATCAGCAACCTTCCAGTCTTGCAGCTTTCTGATCTTCCACTTGGGACCCACAATAAAACCTCCTGCACACACACTGGTGTATCCCATACCTCACACCACCTCTCAATATGATAAGGGCATTGAGTTCAGCCTCAGGCTGGAAAATCCACTGGAAGGACGTGCAAAACTGTCCATGTCTGACAGACATGGGGTTATGAACACAAATATCTACCCATTTTGGGACTTTCAGCAATCCCAATCCATTTTGATTGCCTGATGTTGCTGTCCATCCCTGGAAAGTATAAAGCATTGCTGTTTGACAGCAATCTGAGTTAACAAAGGGGTCCTAGTGCATCAAAGTTCACTATAAATTCTGCAGCTGCGAGTGGCTTTTTAGGTCTGTTTCCAGACTTGTAGTAAAATAGCTGGAATTGTTTTGTGCTGTAATAGGAAAATGAGAATACTGCCATCTAGTCTAGGAAAGACTTTGGGCATTTTGGTTTTTGTAAAACTTCAGAGCAACCATTGAACGATACTGCTGCTCCTAACTATGGAATGTATGAGGGAAGAACTATGAACAAGAAAATATGGTCAGAAAGCTTACAACTTTCTCTTGGCTGAATTGATTCCAAATACTCACTGATAAAGAGGAGTCCAGTACATCAACATTTCTTCACCTTTAGTGGGCTGTTCCCCAGACAAGGCACAGAATGAGGCACTGTTTAATCTCAGGAGGGTAACACATAAACCACATACCTGTACTCATTCAGGGACCATCTGTAGATGAGTAAAATGTATTTTATGAACAAGAATGCTTATTGTGATTTCATCAGAAACACTGTGGCCATGCATACCATGAGAACTTACACAGCATGCAAGCTAATAACCCCTGTGAGCGGCAGAGTAAATTAATTTGGGATTAAAGTAATACGGTTACTGAGCTTCCAATTGACTTCAAGGGCAGACTTCTGCTACAAAAGACAACATTATCTAGCTCATGTTACCCATGCTGCAGGTGTAATTGTTTCCATGCCCATGAGTCTGCTTCTATCATCCTTAGCTTTTATGTCTCTTTGAAAAATGTCTCTCTTCAAACTTCAGTTTTGACAAGTAAACAAAAATATGACATATTAAATAGAGTTGTATTATGGTAACATTCTTTCAGTTTAACTGAAATGTGGTATAAAACATTGTGGAGAGAGGTAGCTGCGTCTCTGAAAAGAGTCATGAATAATGCATTTTTGTCAGTTATTTCTTCATGAAAGGTAAGAAAACTTGTACAGATTCCAACTACTGCTGTAGATCCTAGCTAGCTGGAGAGACTTGGAACAGTAGAAATACTTAGGGGTTCTCAAAGACAAGGCATAGTTATCTGTAGAAAAGGCACATCCACACACCCTTCAAAGTCTGCATTTTCTTCTTATGTGGGTTTTTTCTGCTGGTATAAGCTGAAAAACGTGTGATTTTAGTTTCACGACTACAAGTTGGACTGCAGAAAGCCAGAATTTTGGAACAGTTGTTCAAATGAAATGGAGTCTGAGAGCTTATGCATGGAGATTTTACCTAAAAAACAAGCAGCCACTCTCAAAAGAGGAATCCCACAGCCAAAGAAATGGCATCAAAGTATGAAGTCCTCCCCACTGAGGCAGTTTCTCTGCGGTTCCCTGGGCGGTGGGCAGTCATGCTCCAGGAGGATCTCTCTGTGTTCCCCACCCACACAGCCACGGCAGGCCCTGGCCCGTGGCCCCGGTCGGAGCCCTCCGCAGGCATGCAGCCTCTGCCGGCAGCTGCACCAGGGCACAGACCCCTTTGGCGGGGTGAGGGACCCAGCGGCTCCTCAGGGGAGGACCAGGGATTGCAGAGGTAATGTGTTAGAGGTCCTGCCATGACTCTGGTTTGCTTTTGTTGGCAAAATGTCAGTCAATGCATACATTTGTCACACTGTGTTTAGCACTGGTTGTTTGTACATACACAAAAAGATCCATGTGCATATATGTACGTAGAGAGATATGTAATGGCATCTGTGTTTGACTGTGTATTTTTCATGCTTATTTTACTCCTTTTTTTCACAGATTTTCAGATTTCCTGCTGATAAGTGATTTGATGCTAATGTAAAAACTTAAATGATGTTGCACCTGAATTAGACCTGCAATCATAGTGGTACACTGGTTATCAGTAAGGTTAATTTCTTTTTTTGTGAAATGAAAATCATGAAATGTAATTTCTTCAATAGGTCTCTAGAAGCACTTTTTCTTTGGTGCCTGTTGCTTGTCTCTGTCTGCAAAGTTTTCACTCATAAGTATTCTCAGCCAAAATTTCTCTGTAGTCAATGTTAATCTGAAAGTGCTTCAAACCGAACCACCTTCTTCATTCTGAATTATGATGGTATTGCCAGTCTTCTGCATGTCTGTTTAATTTCAAGCAGCAGGTATTTACATTGGCACACGTCCAAACATTGACCAAATAAGAAACGCTATATTGAAATATACACAGGAGTTTTCCAATAAGCTTTTCTTACTATAAACAGCACCAGATGTACTAGAAGAGGTTGTAGAACATTAAACATAAATAGTAATGTAATATCTTGCTTTTCAGAAAAGTTTGTTTCCAAACTGAAGCAGTTATCTGAGTCACAGATTTTTTTTTTCTTTTTTTTTGCTTTGCTAGCTATAGTTGCATATATTATTAGTCATACTGGAACACCTTCTTTTTCTAATGCTACTGTTCCTTTGCACTGATAATATATGAAGACTGTGTGGTGCCCAGATTCATGTTTCTTCAGGTTTTGAATCTTAATTCAGGAAAACATCCATACACCTGCTACTCTCAAACCTATAGATACACTTGCAAATTCACAGGATTGAGCTTTTGGCAAACAGGTCCATCTCTTTCCTGTTCATTTGCTCAGGACAGAAGCATGTGCTCAGATGCTTTTTTTAATCAGAAATATAGCTACGTCGTCATGGTTGGCTGAAACTCATGTTTCTACTGGCCACAGAGGATGCAGGTAGATCAAAACACTTCGAGTTCTGAAGAACTGGTTGTATAAAACTTTCTTTTCTGCATGTCTCAGCTTAGGTGCTATAATATTAGCAAGATTTGCACATCATTAGTGCTGCTAATTTGAAAATTTCACCTCCTCCTGTAGCTACTTCAAATCACACTCACAAGCTGTGTGCCAGAGATCAAGCTGTGACTTCAGTGACCCATTAGAGCAATGATTTATGTGCTCACATGGCTCTCTTATTATCTTGTTTCAATTTTGATCTGTTCCAAATTATTCCTGAGGCCATCTCAGGTACCAGCTGACCCAGGAACTGAGAACTGACTTTTTTCTTGTCCCTCCTGCTGGCTCAGTTGGCTCAGACACAAAAGGTATGTGGAGGAGCCAGGCAGGAATGAAGCACATGGATTATCTTATTGTGTAAATATCTGAATAGGTAAAATTATGGAAGAATCATTAACATGTCAAAATTCAAAAATCAAAGGAGAAAATCAAAACAGAAGGGATAAAATGAACAGAAAAGGGACTGTGTTTTAAGTTCCAACACTAAATGAAGCAGGTTCATACAAGACTGAAAAACTGGGGTTCAAACCAATAATTTCAAACCAGATGGAAACTAGTATGAGGAAATCTGAAGATCATAATAACACTATCCTGCTGTCTGGAAGGACAGACTAATCTCGCTGCAGCATTGTGGACCCTTAATGTGTGCTAAAAGCTGTGATTAAGAAGTGAGGTGCAGGAATGAAGACAAGCTGCTTGGTGGCAATAATACAGTCCTGCAATAAGACAGAAATGAGATGCAAAAAGACAAAGTAAATTTGTTTTAAAATGTTGGTGACTTCAGTGCAAGGTGTGGTCAGGATTATATGCTGTCTCCTTTTCCTTGCTTATTTACCTTCATGTATGTCAGAAATATGTGATGTGGTCTGAAAGGGGCTGCTTCAAAAGAGAAACTGTGTTTTCTTGTTCCACTTTTTGTATTTTTAGTATTCCGTCAGATCTCTGCCTTTACAGAGAGCTACATTACTGATCCATGCAGCATCCATAAGTATCCTTCACTCTGAAAGAATAGACAAACTTTATGCATTAATACAGGAAATAAACTGAGAATAGGTTTAGATTAGACATTAGGAAAAAATTCCTTACTGTGAGAGTGGTGAAGCACTGGAACAGGTTGCCCAGGAAAGCTGAGGGTGCTCTGTCCCTGGTAGAGCTCAAGGCCAGGCTGGATGGGGCTTTGAGAAACGTGGTCTAGTGAAAGGTGTCCCTGCCCATGGCAGGGAAGTTTGAACTAGATGGTCATTAAGGTCTCTTCCAAGCCAAACCATTTTATGATTCTGAGTCTGTGATCCTATGATTCTACACATTGTACAGGGTTTGTTTTTAAACAGCTTGACAGTCATTCACCTGATTTTTTTTAATCAGTTAATTGCAAATAATTGATAGTTAGTTAATTGCTAATATACTAGCAGCCAGCAAACTAAAACTCCTACAGAAAAGAGGAGGCACTGTTTTATTGTCTACCTCTTCAGGTAAGCACCATGGCAGAATCCCTGGGGGACACAGAAACTGCGAACATATCCCGTCCCAAATCAAGTGACCAAGATACTGCCATGACTTTCCTTTCATTAAGAATGTTTTTCTAAAATCCTGAAAAAATGTGGAGCAAACACACTCTTATTATTCTGAAATTTTGTGATACTTTTTTCCTGATGTGGCACGTTCAAGTTTTATTACTTCCTGGCTCCGAAAAAATGAGAATATAATAATGTAAGCACTCAGAAACCCCAAAGGATACAAATGTCATTTTTATCCTAGCTTTCTAGATTGGAAGAACAATTGACTTTTTGCTTATTATGCAGGAAAACGTCTTCCCCAACTCTGCCCCAGCACAATTTGTACTTGCAAGTATTTTCAGCTTTGTGTTTCTCCCCAAGATTGTCACTTATGAGAAATATACTCACAAAAATAATTATTTTCACATCTCTTTTTATAATTTGGGTCAATGACACAGCTATTGTTTTGAGGTACAGTGACATCCTGTCATGAAACAGGGCATCCCATGGGCTAAGTCTTGTTTTAAGACAATTTAAAAAGGTGGACACTTTAAAATGAGTTACCTCCCCTCAGCCAATTGCTTTCCACCAATAAGAGACAAATCTGAGTAGATGTAAGTGAAAAAATAAGAGTTTACTGACAAGAAAACAGCAACAGGAAAAAACCCCAGTAAATAATCACTAGATACAAAATTGGAAAATCTCACCAATGCCAGGGGTACAAAGAGATACACAACATGGCAGGGTACCACCCCCTTCGGAGGTGGCTGCCCCGACCGTGTGGAGGGAAAGGGAAAATGGCCCCAGACAGTTTCCCAGATGGAGCCTGCCATGGGCGACTGCATGGCTTGAAAGACAAAGGGAAAATGAACCAGCTCTCTACCCCATGACGGCACTCCCCAGTTGACCACATGGTCTGGGAGATAAAGCGGGTCAAAAAAAAGGGAGATGGCGGATAAAAAAGAACCTTCCCGGGAAAGCAGGAGCTTATGGAGCAGTTCTAGGGGCAGACAAAGACTTGCTGGCACAGCAAGCGCCGCTGCCTGACGCTTCCTCCTGCCACCCAAGGGACTCCGCCGGTGTTGGCGCTGATGTGGGGGGGAAAAACTGGTCTGTCAGCACCAGTGTGGGGTGACCGGGGCTCCGGGACTGGCTCAACCTTAACTGCCAATAGAGTCTGCAACTTTACTCAGAAAACAGTTTCTGATTAGTGCTGGAATGTTGCTACTGTTGCAAGCCCAGAAACCTTCCCAAAAAAAGAGCCTTCAGCAAATGCTGCCAGGTGAAAGAGGAAGCGGCTCGGGTGCCCCAACATTTTAAGGGGACCGGCACCTCCGGCCTGGCCCGCAATTCCAGTTCCAGCTGCGCTGGGTCTTAAAGAGACAATAACAATTTTAGGGCACAGATAGATATGGAATACAATGATATTTTGTGTTACCCACGACAGCTATTCTGTCACACTATTTGAGTATTAGGATGATAGGAAGGAAACATCATCACTGATCTGATACCTGGAGATTTTTAGCTTAGCTGTATTGTTTCTAGCACCTTCTCACACTTTAGAACAGTACCTTTCTCATATATTATGCTATATTCTTAAAATTCTGGTTGGTCTTACTTTCTAACAGGGACATCCTGTTTTGCACCAGCACCAGGGCTGAAATAATAAGATACTTCATAGACATAAGATAGAGGGCTAAGAACCCTTGGAGGGACTCTAATGGGGCAGATCCAAGGGTGGGTTACCAGGGCAACTGTTCTCCTATTGGAGGTACTTTCTAGATATGCTAATTAGTTCAATTTCTAAAAATTGTGACATTTCGATGCTGGGCGTGCTCACAGGTATAACATGTGCACCTGAAAACTTTCATTAAAAGACTGCTCTTTATGTTACAAATTTTAATATTGTTTGGAAAGCTTTTGTTCCAATTTTAGGCAACAGACCTGCAAAGGGCAGACAGCACCCTGAGTATCCACTGAGTCTGAAGCAATGTACTTCTGCACAGAAGAGTGCCGTGGTTTAACCAAGCCATCAACCAAACCCCAGGCAGCTGCTTGCTCACTGCCCCACCAGCAGGATCCGTAGGAGGATCAGAAGAGTAAAAAACTCACGGGTTGAGATGAACACAGTTTCATAGGGAAAGTAAAAGCCCTGCACACAAGCAAAATGAAAGAAGGAATGAATTCACTGCTTCCCATGGGCAGGCAGGTGTTCAGCCATTTCCAGGACAGCAGGACCTCATCACACACAACAGTGACTTGGGAAGACCAACATCATCACTCCAAATGTCCCCTCCCTTTTTCCTCCTTCTTCCCCCACTTTGTACACTGAGCATGATGTCACAGGGTCTGGAATATCCCTTTGGTCAGTTGGGGTCACCTGTCCTGGCTGTGTCTCCTCTGAACCTCCCAGGCACTCCCATCTCCCCTGCCAGTGTGGCAGTATGAGAAGCAGAAAAGGCCTTGGCTCTGTGCAAGCTCTGCTCAGCAATAACAAAAACATCTCTCTATTATGAACTCTGTGTTCAGCACAAATCCAAAACTCAGCCTCATACCAGCCACTGTGAAGAAAATTAACTCTACTTCAGCCAAAACCAGCACAGAGAGAAAGTGTCCTACCTTGTGATGTGATAATCCATGACATGGAGATGGTAGAGTGCTTCAAACTTTGAAGATTAGTGTTCCAACCCCCATTATGTAAAACTGTTTTTATGATTAATAATTTCCTTATTAAAGAAAGAATTGAGGGAGGCCAAATGTATGTATTATTTATATGAATTTTAAGTCTAGGACTTTAATTGTATGAACCATGTGTTTTTAGCCACACAGAGTAAAAAAGCAGGTTTCCTGAGGCTGTGCAATCCTCATTTCTCTGCAGAGTGTCCATGTTTTGATCTCCACTGTGCTACGAGTGTTGGACCTCCCTTTCCTTATTGGAGTGTGTTGGCTGTTGCTCTGAGCCGAGATGTAAATCTGCATTCATAGCACCTGACTGTTAGGAACTATTAGGTTTTGAGAATTTGAGGTTGCCCCTCTTCACTTTTAAGTGGTAGGGCGGAAAGAAGTAGCAGTGGTTTCTGATAGTCCCCCAGACTGCACATTCTTGAAGGCTGATCCACGTCACAGCTAAGCCCCAATTAATTATTTTCTGTGGCATTACAATGACTTCTACTTCAAATAAATAGCATTTTAATATGAATTTTATCAGTGTAGGAAGGAATGGAGTGAAGTTATGTGCTAGGAGCCACGGGGGGACTTCATCTCGCATGCAGAAAATTCCCTGAGTGGGGCTTTTTCCACTCAGGTATTGCAAGATCAAGTAGGCAGGAACCAGAAGCAAAGAGGAGACACCTGGAGCACTTGGATCCTTGCTCTGTGCTCAGATCATTGCGGCCTCTTTGGAAACATGCAGCATTGTCATCATCTGGGGAAATAGACATTAAGTACTTATTCCTCAAAATCATGCAGGAGGAAACAGATGACAATTATGAGAACAATCCTTAATGTGATTAATATGAGCTTCCTTAATATGATTAATAAGCCTTATATCTTCCCTTTGCATTTTTATTTTTAAATTCTGAATAATTTAAAGTCAACTGCTTGGAATAGCACAGCAAATCTCTGTTGGTTCTGACTTTGTTCTTATTCCATGTTTGCCTTTTCTCATAAACTACCTATAAGAAGACAGAATAGTTTCATGCTGTGACTTCTAAAACTTACGTCAAGTTTTTAGATTTTTTTTTAGATCTTTGTAAAAGAAAATTGGATATTTAACCCAAACAATGGTCATAAATATGTAAGGAAAATTGAAAAAAACATGCATTAAAAAAAAAGGTGGAGACAGAAGCAACTTACTAATGCACCCGTATATGTTTTGGTTTGGAATTCAGAATTCATTGATCAGAGAGTGACTCCACTTTCGTGTTACCTGTGCTTTAACAGTCTTTAATAGGGTAAATAAAATTCTTTTCAGTGAAATTCTGGGCGATATTCACACATTTCACCATTAAAAATGAAAACAAACCAAACACCACCACTCCCAACACCCCCAAAATAGTAATCCCTACTGAAACACAGTTGTAACTTTGTAATGTAGTGGTGGTTGTTGATGAGGTGGTAATGACAAGCGCATTATGACATGCCAGTGGTACACACAGACAAAGATGTTTTCTGCCTTCCTCCAGCTAATTGCTTTTCCTTGTGCTTCTGCGTAGTACAATATAGACAGCAAGACCAACGTCTCCTGCTTCTTTCTAGCTGCTGCGTTGCAGAGCAGCAGTTGCTCCTCTGGGAAGTCTTTTCCTCTGGCAGAAATTCTTGTTTTCATCCCTGTCACCTTCCAAATTTTCTAATTTGCCACTGTTGTGTTTTTTTTTTTTTTCTTTTTTCCTCTACATTGGAGTGTCTCTGGATGCCTATTAGTGCTCTGGGCTTAGGAGACATCATGGCCCAAAGTGTCAGGAATGAAACGTGTACAGCATATGAATGTCATTAAGGGTAAAACACAAAGCATTCTCTCCAGAAGTGCTATGTGTGTGCTATAAACACCACCAGAATATAATAATTCCTGTACTATATAACTCAGGAAGTTCAGCTATGTTTCTGTTGCCTATGTTCCCCTTAGCAATTAATAGTTTGTTACCTTCTGTATTGCTTAAAGATCTTACATTTCTTGCTGATTTTTGCTTGTAGAAACCTTCTATGGCTGTACTACAACCACCTAAGGTATATGTGTCATTCTTGCATGTTTCTCCTTTTTACCTCAAAATGATTCTGTCTCTGGGTTTGTTTTTTTTTTTTGATGTATGTTCAGAGTAGAAAAATAAATGGATGGATTTCAATTTCTTTCATGTACTATTATTTTTAACTATATACTTTTGTTAAATATACTATTATTTTCAGAGAGATACAAAATGATTGTTACAAGTGTGTGGAAAAAATTCTGGTTTTCCTAAGAGTTCCAGATTTCATCTCATGTCACTAATGACACAACAACAGCAACAGCAATGATAATTAAAATTTAAAAAACACTTAAAATTAGCCATTATGACCACTAAGAGAAGTCTCCGATCCATACTGATGCAGCAAAATCTGACTTGCAAAAATTTGTAAAAGGAAAGTAATGAGATGTGTTTTCTGTTGCCATAAGTTTTGGTCAGGAGTACAGGACACTGCTTTTGTTAGTTTTTCTGTTCAAAATGCTTAAGAAATAGAGAGAGGATATCATACGGAGAAGATCTTGACTATGGGCAGGCTTTCAATACCAGACAAACTGGTTAATGAAGGATGTTGCTGATTGTATTTGCTCATAGGGCAAACCTTAAACTTATTAAAAATCCCATTAAAATCATCATTCTCTGTTTTCCTGCTACAACTTAGGTAGAGAAGGATTTCTGAGGTCATTCGGGTCTGCTTCCCGCTCTTAGCAGGGGTAATATTAATGGTCAGGTTGTTCATGGCTTAGCCCACTCAGATGATGAAAATCCCGGAGGACAGAGATTCCATGATCTCCCTTTCCACCTTGGTAGTCATCGAGTTTCGTGTGAAGTTTTCCCATTATTTATATAATCGCAATCTCCCTGTTCTTGTTTTGGATTGAATCAACCTTTTTGAAAGACAGACTGACACTTGGTATTTTTCTGTCTTCACTGCTCTCTTCTGACTGTACGAGGTCAGCAGTGAACAGCAGCTGCACCCCCTACTTGTGTCATACACAATATAAGAACTTGTGCAATCATGTGTCACAGACTGCAGCCAGGACACTAATGGGGAAGCTACTGCAGAGAGACGTCGTTTCTATGTCTATGTGTGCAAAACAGTACTGAAAATGTAGGTTTGATTGCTCTAACTGTAAGAACTTCAGGTACAATACAGAAGGTTCTACAGATTGTCTTACTTCAAACAAGTTTAATAATAAAGTTCACATCTGGTTTTTCTGTGTGTTCCAAAAAACCTCTCCCAGAAAATCTTTTTCAAGTGTGTGGTGTCAGAGCTAGCTGTGTATATTGCAGAGAGGGATACTAATAAGTTCTCCAAAGATGCTACATAGATTGGTTCTTTCAACAAGCTGTATTCCTCCAGTGCAGCACATGAGTCACTGTACTTTATCAGAGTTTGGATCTCCAGAGTAATTCTTGCAGGGGTAGAACTGAGCTACCAAGTAAAGGTGTTTGTTCATAGGTGAATGACACAGTTTTTAACTAACTTTAATTCTTCAGTGTAAAAAAAAACCCAAAACCAGACACATACTCTGGCTGATGCTTATTCTAATTCCACTGTAAAAACACTGCAATATCCAAGAATTACGCATTCTTTTTATTAAGTTTGCAATTTTAAGGCAAATTTTGTCTATATTTTTGCTTAAAAAATATGAATATAATTTGTATTTCTTTAATCCAGTAAGGATGATAAAATGGATAGACAGTAAAAACAGCATGGTATTTAAAATAAAAGAGTTATCCCTGTGGGTTAGGGGGGATGAATAAACACAAGAATTGAGAAATGGAAAGGTCCAAGCCCTCAGCTGATGTAAATTGGTGCTCATACCAGAAGAAATTGTGCCACTTGACACCATCTAGAGTCCAGTGTTACAGAAGAGTATGAAATAAAAGGCATAAGCAATTGCTTTTGAAAAGTAATTTGTAAGCTAAAATCATGGGGATAGGCAGAGCAAAGCTCTATGGCTTAAAAAGGACATATTTCTGGTAATGTTTCTTCTTTGTGGAGATTTACAGAGAGGACAGAGAAACTAAACATAGCCCTTAAGGAAAGAAATAGAAGAAAGATGTAGAATTTAAACTAGTGACTGAACTCAGCTTCCAGGGATTTTAATAAAAGATTATGCAAGACAGTCAGTCTTTGCTAATTTTCTCTGACGGATCTGGTGGATTGTATTGGATGATAACTCAGAAAAGACAAAAGAATAAAAGGGAAAATCATGGTGATAGATACCAAGTTTCCAGAAGTCTGGACAGCCTATAACGGAGAAAAACTCTATTGTAATGTTGATTCCAGCTAACATTCTCCTCTATCACATCTGCATCCTTTTTTCTTGTCTTTCTTTTCTCTGTTGCTTCTCTATCTGTGCTGGAAATTGCTGCCTCCCAAATCACAGTGTTTTCATTTATTGATAGAATTTTCCTAGAATAGTTTTTTAAAATGTTCTTAAGTAAGAGTCATACCATGACTAATAGGACCCATTTGTCCGATCTTTTTTTTTCCCTTTTTTTCCTGAAATGTTTTTCTCATAGACCTATATTAAAAAGGGAAATCCTTTCTTTTCAAGAATATAATTTGAATTTAATCTTAAAAATATGCCTTTGAATCTTCAGATAAGCTACTAAGTTGTCAGAAAAATTATTAATTTTTCGTAGCACTAATTTTAAGGAAGGACATACTTTTTTCTTTTTTTTACAGATTCATATACCATATTTGCTATCCATTTTATCAGTGTTAACAATTACATTGTTTTATTGCATTTTTGAACAGTACAGGATTGAATTTACAGAAGGACAATGTGTAGATCATTTTTTTTAAGTTAAAGGTTGTGATCTTAGATAATTGATAGAAAACTGACCCCAGGATTACATTAACTATGTATTCAGGAAAATCTTTTCTGGATGGTTAGTGCAGACAACTTTTTACTCAGTAGCTGATAGCTACTGAGTATGCAGAGCACTGGCTAACCAACCAGATCTGTGTATTTCAGAAAACTCTTCTCCTTGTGAGTCAAGTAAGTCCTGGCATTTGTATCAGTGGAAGACATACTAGAACCGAGTCAGATTTAAGATCCCCAAAACTGTTAAGCTGAGGCAAAAAAGGAGGGCAGAAGGGGTGCTGAAATTTCTCCTGCCTGGAAGTCAACACAAAATCAATTTAAAAGGTATCTAAAATGAACATAAAAAAACCCCCAAGATGTTTAGAAAGCCTATTTGAGAAAAACTAACCCCATCTAACTAGCATTATCTCCTTCTACATTTGCTGCTGTTTTCCATCCATTTTAGAGACTGCTGCTCCCTAGACCTCTGTGTCAGCATGGAAATAAGAAAGTAAAAAGGTGACTGCCTAGAAAACCTTTATTTGGTTGTCAGTGACAAGCAGTGCCACTGCACTTTTGGGATTCAACTGGAACCTGCAGTTCTGTTCCTGTCTTTTTCATCACTGACCTTGCTGTACAACTCCTAGGCTTTCAAGGGTGCTGAAATCAGAACAGTGTAAAGGCATACTTTAGTGTGATGTGAAACATTAAGGTAGTGCTGTTTCCCTTTTAAACTTCAAGTAGTTCCTGATGGCTTGTCTCAGCTCCAGGGAAGAAAAAGGAAGATGGTGGGTTTGGAAAAGATGAACTGCATAAAATCAGTACAAGTCAGTATGAGTCCGTGCTGTGCTGGGTGTGATCGGTGTGATCTGCTTAAAGCACTGCAGGTTCCTGCTCCCAGGCAGTGAATGCTGGTGTCAAACACCGCAGTGCACTCTTCCTAAGACCAAGTTTTCAAAATAAGCACAACTATTGCCACTTTGCAGTAGATGATAATCTGCCCGGGTGTCTCTAGTGGCTTAAACTGCTTCTGTCATTTGCTTTGGTGGCTAGTGATTAATCAGAAAGGCAGAATGGTGTGAGTGGTAGTACCACATGCTTTGTTCTTCAACCATATATAGTGTACCAGTTTGATAAAACCTGCTCTTGGGACTGTCAAAGGTGCAGACTGGAGAAACAAATGTCACCTCCTCCCACTGAGGAAATGGAGTCCGGTACCACTGAGGGCTATGACTAAGTAAACACCGCAAGAAAAGTTCTTAACATTAATTTCTTGAGTGTCTCTGATGAACTGTAGGTACAAGTTAAGTGTTTGAAGCCTTCAGAGATTCTGGTTTTTATTTAAAGTTCCACAGCTCAGCATGTTATTGATTTCATACTTTTCTGTACAGTTATAGTAAAAACTTCTGACTCAACTATTAATAAAATGAAAAAATTGAAGTTGCAATGATTGATTCTGGGTAATTAAGAGATCCTTGCAGAGCTGGTCCCATTGTTTGAAAAACTATTATGCAGATCTGACACGCACATAGAGGGAGAGTTTATCAGTACTTTGCAAAGCAAGTTCATCCTGGCATTTGGTGTTTGAGCCTTGAACTTGGTCATCTGCTTAGCTCACTGTGAAAAATTGTCTAAAGTCCTTACACAATGTGGGCTCAGTCCCCAGGGCGTACCACAACAGTGACTCCTCAGCAGTAGGAACACACACAAAAAAGGAGTGTGTTACAAGGAGCAGCTCCCTGCCACCCAGTCACTCAGGTCCATTAGCCCTACCTCCATATCCGTCCCAAACTGATTCACACAGGGGCTACCTCTGCACCAGGATCATGTTCCCAGGCACTGGGATACCAGTGGGATCACATCAACTCTGCTGGAGAAACCGTTTGCCTTAACACAGAGGAGGGCATGGAGGGTGAATGTTTGCACTGGCTCATATGCACATGATGCTGGGTAAGTGTGCTAAAAAACACCCGTCTCTTCTGCATTGCAACTTGGATGTTATAATAGAGATTTTATTCAAACCCTTTTTTCTGAAATTTCTTTCATTCATATGGTAAGAAATAACTAAAACTTGGGTTTCTTTTAATATAGCTAAGAGGAATTAGGGATTATTCTGATACTTGAATTTGATCTAAAATATATTTATAGTGAAGCACATGAAAGTCAGTGTATAAAATTTTACGGGTATTATGTATGTGACATTATCTTTTAATAATTTCTGATGAAGAAAGAAATGAAATTTCATAACTTAAGAGTCATGAGTATTCTTAATGTGGTTTTAAAGGCCAATTGGTAACTTTTGAATTCATGCTAACTTCTAAACTAACTTTTATTTAAATTAGCTGTCTCCTGCAGTCTTTCCTTCTCTCCTAATTAAGCTTGGTACAGGAGGTATCTGTGATAAAAGTTTAATGTTCACAATGATATGAAAAAATATTATAAACTGGAGTTTGTGTAGTTGGCATTCCAGTGTTTTCATTTTAAAAAGTTCTATTACACATTGATTCTTTATTTCTTTCTCAATTATACTGGAAGTGCTCGGACAATTTAAGACTCTGAATAAACAAAATACTACAAGCATTGGAGGGCTTCCGGATTTCACTGAGGTGGTGTTATTTAGAAAGAAATAGCTAGAATATTAATAGGGCCATGTTTGTGCGGCTCCTCTGTGTACCTGTGAAGATGCAAAACTTAGAAAAATTTAAAAATCCCCAGGACAAAACTCTTACTAAAGCCACAGCAACACAAGTTTTCTGGAGGACAGGTGACTTCAATTAGCTTTTCCAATTATATATGTCAGGCTTGGTACAGAAAGAATAAAAGCTGTTTGTTAAAGTTGCTAGACTTCCACTTGTAGACTACAGCCTTGTATTGGTAGCCTGCAGCTCAGAAATGTCCCAGAAGTCTGTTTTGATACTTTCCATTAGACCTTGCAAAAACTCACATATTCACAGGTTTTAGGAAATGTCTTTTTATTGACAACTTAGAAGCAAGTTGATAGAGATCCAGTGTTTTTGCTTCACACCAAATTCAAGAAATAAAAAAGGACAAAACTAAGGATCTTCCCTCAAAGTGCCTTGTGTGTATGCCCCTGTCGGAGTCTGTAGGAAGCCCAGAGATGCCCACCTGCCTTTGGCAGTGAGCACAGTTGGGTTTTGGTCAGGGAAAGGAGCACACAGTGCTGGCATGACTGTGTGTGCATTCCTCCAGTAAGTCTGCTTTTTCCTAATCTTTCATCTCAAGCTTCCCTTGAATGCTAGTGTGACATCAGTGTATGAGTTTCTGAACTCCACTCCTCTATTTTCTGTCCGGAAAGAAAGGTTTTAGTCTCTTCACACTGACATCTTGCATGATGGTCAGCACAAGGCTGGTGTCAGTGTTTGGTGTGGCAGCACAGAGGAGAACACGGGTTTAAGGAAAGTGGGGTGAGGCCACACACCTGCCACTGGTGCCTTTTGACAAGGACTGACAAGGACAGTTTTGGTGTAACTTATCCTTACTTCAGTGAAGCACGTTGGCTGGCCAGACTAATTAGTTCTGTGCTTATTGAATGTAAGTGTAACATGCTCCATCTCCCTGAAACAACGACTCAGTCACCATGTCATCCATTCAACTGCTGGGTCATACAAAGATCATACAGATGGAAAAAAATCTCTATTTATTGTTCCTTGCTTAACCTTATTGCACTGATTTGACTGGACTTCTTAGTAGACATATTTTTAAATATGTTAATAACTATTTGTGATTTTAGTGAATTAAGATACTTAGTTTCCTTCGCAAGCAATTTTTCTTGATGTATGATGGCACCTTTTGGCTGACACTTCAAAGTATAAGAGTTTTTTTGTTCGTTTTGACAAGACTTCAAAAGATAGCTCACTTTAGATACATGTTAATCCTTCTCTAAACATCAAGCTGACACATCCTTCCCCAGTTTATTAAGTGTTGCAATACCTACCACTGTTGACAAACAGGGAAGTGTGGCATTTATAAACATCTTCAGCAAGAAAGCTTATTTAATAAGCTTCTGTGTCTGGATCCCAAGAGATTACAAACCTACCCCTATAGTAATAGTTAGGCAGGCAAATTACTAACAGTTTTCATGGACTTCCACAGCAATTGATCTAGAATTGTTAAGGAATGGAGGACTTCCAGTTCTTAAAATATTTATTTGTGCTGTGATTAACAAGACTTTCTATGTGAAAAATTAAATGTAAAAAATACCAGTATCTTATTGTAATCAAAATTAATTTTCCAGTAATTGTATGTTTTATGTCATACTACTGTACACACTAACTATATGAACAATTTAATGGTGAAAATGGCAGGAAAATTTTGCTTTGATACAGCTCATAGAATAGAAAAGTGGCTTGTATCTCTTTGAAAACCTGATGTTTGTGTAGTTTTCAGGCTTATATATTTCCTTTACTTGATAACATGATTTGTCAATATCGTTCTTTTGAGCATGGTTGTGAATTTGCTGCATTGTAACGGCTTTATTAGTAAAGTATGTTTGTAATATTTAGTGCATTCCAAAATGTAAAGCCAAAATTTGATTAATTTCAAATGGAGAGCTGTTTGATGATGTGTTGGCAAATTCAGTCTTTTTCTAAGGAAGACTTGATTTTGAACCACTTTGAATTGAAATCAGGTATCTCAGGGTGATTTTCATCTATCATCTTTTGTACCTTTATAACATTGTTATTTCAATCTTGTATTTTATAAGAGAATATAATAGATACTTTTCAAGAAACACACATGAAACATTTCTCTAAGATAATTTCTTTGTTTACAATACGGCATTTTTCAGAATTGCTTGTAGTAATATTATTAGGAATTTTGCTCCTTCCTACCAATTAATGTTTCTGCAGAAATGAAATTCCCTTTAATGTTTACTTAATTTTAGTGCTGCAAAAGAACATACTAGACAGACAAAACCACCCTTTTTTAGGGGATATATTGGCTTCGTATGGCCAAGTTTTGGTAGTGGGGCTGCTACAGGAGTGGCTTCTGTGAGAAGCTGCCAGAAGCTTCCTCCATGTCCCACAGATCCAGTCTCAGCCAGCTCCAGGATGGAGGTGCCACTGGCCAAGGCTGGGCCCATCAGAAATGGTGGCAACAGCTCTGTGATAACATATTTAAGAAGAAAAAAATTATTGCATGTATGTAATTGTGGCCGGAGAACAGTAGAGTGAGAATACGTGAGAGGAAGAGCCCTGCAGCCACCAAGATTGGTGCAGAAGGAGGAACAGGAGGTGCTTCCAGGCACCGGAGCTGAGGTTCCCCTGCAGCCCGTGGTGCAGACCATGGTGAGGCAGCTGTGCCCCTGAGCCCATGGAGATCCACAGGGATGCAGAGATTCACCTGCATTCCCTGAAGGAGACCCACACTGGAGCAGGTGGATGTCTGAGAGGAGGCTGTGACCCCGTGGGAGGCCTGTGCTGGAGCAGGGTCCTGGCAGGGATCTGCAGACCCATGGAGAGAGGAGCCCACGCTGGAGCAGGTTTCCTGGTAGGACTTGTGACCCTGTGGGAGACCCACACTGGAGCAGGCTGTGCCTGAAGGACAGCACCTTGTGGAAAGAGACCCACCCTGGAGCAGTTCGTGCAGAACTGTTGCTCATGCGATGGACTCACACTGGAAAAGTTCATGGAGAACTGTCTCCCATAGGGGAGACCCCACGCTGGAGCAGGGAAGGACCCTGAGCAGCAGCAGGAACAAAATGTGATGAACTGACCATAACCCCCATTCCTTGTCTCCCTGTGCTGCTGGGGAGGAAGCAGCAGAGCTGGAAAGGAGGGAGGGGTGGGAGGAAGGTGTTTTAAGGTCTCGTTTTACTTCACGTTATCGTGCTCTGATTTAGTTAGCAATAAATTCAGTTAATACCTCTAATTCGAGTCTGTTTTGCCCCTGACAATATTTGGTGAGTGATCTCTCCCAGTCTTATTTCAACCCATGAACCCATTCTTGTATTTTCTCTTCCTGTCCATTTGTGAGGGGAGTGAGAGAGAGGCTTTGGTGGGTGCCTGGCACCCAGCCAGGGTCAATCCACTACAGGGGAAGAAACATGATGTGAGTTTATGGAGGAAATACACTGATGATCTAAATTTGCCTTATATCCCAATGGCATGAAGGCGACCTCCTGAGATTACATATACCAATATCTTTCCTCTCCTGTTTTTCTATGTTTCTGATAGCCTTAATCAGTTCTGTTCACAGATATAATGAAAGACAGTACTTTTTATCTGTTAAATTGGGGTTCAGTCTTCTATAGTTCATACTCTTCAGCGTGTTTACAGCTACTTTTGCCCACAAACTTATGTCTAAAACATAGAAGCAAAGATAAACATTTATTATATTAATTATCTAGTAGAAAAACATGGAAAGAAGTTTTCATTGAAGAGAAAACTCTAATGAAACTTGAGAAAGCCTCATTTTGACTCTACTGCTCTTTCTTTAAATATATAAAGTGAAGTATACAATGTGTATTGAGAGAATGGTCATTATTTTTAAAAGCATAATAATACATAGCTTTGAGAAATACAGTGGAGAAATACAGTGGTGTGAAAGAGCAGTAGCTGTCTGCCAGAAAGTCTATCTGATGTCAGAGGAATTTTCCAGCTGAGAGCCTTGCAGGTTTTTGTCAGGGTTTACATGGTTGGGCCATTTAGTTATGAAGCAGTCTTCTCTTACAGCACACACAACTCCATCATGAAATGGGGAGCCCATGGAACTGGGGCTAGATTGACCAGCTGTCTTGAATATTGTGGAATATTCTTTTATATACATAATATTGGAGGTCTTTTCAAGAAGTTTAGGATAGCTTTTTTCAGAAATGAGATAAATGACTTCTTGAAGATCATTGAGCTCTTTACCTATAATTAGGCAGTCAGATACAGTTACCATACAAAATTAATTTTTACTAATGACTGCTTTCACATAGCAATGCTATGCTTTCTTGCAGTGGCAGGACAGGAAGCTAAGCAATCGTTTTAATAATGAGATTATCTTTAGATGGGTTTGTAGACATAGGCTTGAATGTCTAAATTTAGACACTTGTAAATGAGTTGTAGTTTTAAGCCCTTGTTCATTTTTATTGACTTGAAGTTTCCTGTTGACCCTGACAACAGGGCTGTGGCTATAAGAGAGTTCTGTAACAGAGATGTGGTTTAAGTATATTCCAAGAAGAAATATTTTCCAAAGGATTTACAAACCAATTTCTTACACTTTATAGAGCAAATTAATATATTTATTTATCCATTCACAACTTTCCAATGTTTTTTATAGCACCAGTTTTGCACTGTTCTGTTTTCCTTACATGAATTAAGAGGACTAATAAAAATAAAAATAAAAATATTTTCCTGCTCTGTCTGAACACAAGACTGTAAGTGTGCTAAGGCCAGCACAAGGGAGGCAAGGAATGTGCAAAAGTGGGGCAAGTCTACCCTTTTTTGGTAACAAAGCTCTCATAGCCCAACTCAGGCAGCTGACTATAAGCCAGCTATGACAACAATGCTTGTGGCCTAGCCTAGTAAAATAGTTTTGGGGCCTGTGACTGTGTTGTCTTGGTAATCATCTTCTTGCTTGTCTCGGGGTTGCAAAATGAACTTACTGCATCCTACCACTGCTCCCTTGCATGATGTTCCGGGCAGTGGCGCCCAGCTGAGGGGCAGGACTGGTGTGCAGTACTATCAGTGCCTGCGTGTGCAGAGGATGGTCCCCTCTGCTGGGGCCAAGATCACAGCTCTCAGCACAAAACCACAAAATGTTTCAGGGCTTCTTAGGGGAGAGCTCAGAAAGTTTATCATGTGCCAACTCAATTATGAAACCACACAAATCACACAGTTCAGATCTGATCTTTCAGTGACAAAAGTTTTTGCATCTGATTTGGTGTTTATGGCGAATTCGGAACCTGTTGAAAAAAATCGCTTGTGCACCCATAGTCGGTGAGTGGAAGGAGGGAGGGAAGAAGAGCTAAGATTGTTCCAAAGGATTCCTGTCTGAGGCTTGGAGGCTAAGTTTATGGGAATATGCTGCTGATAAGCACTATGCAGTTCTTCAAGAAGAAAAATGAAAGGCTTCCAGGGCTCAGTAAAGCAAGATTTCAGATTGCTTCAGGTAGGTTGAATATAAAGGCAGATTCATGACAAATAATTCCAATGCATGCTTCTTGGTTTTTAACTGGATCATTTATTAGACTAAGAGAAAATAGATATCTTATATATGTTATGAGAACACTGAAACTTCTTCAGTTGTCTTTTGCAGGGTATATACGATTTAGTCTGAGCGAAATATTTGAGTTTCTCTCACTTCAATGCTGAATTGTTTTTGTAAAAGCTAAGGCTTCACCAGCATTGTTGACTTCAAACCATGGCCTGCAAATGCTTGCAGAAAGGAAAGATACAGTAAAACTAATTTTCTAGTATAGAATTATGTTTCCTCTAAGATATAGTAGAGCTAGAGAAGACTGTATACTTACTCAGTAAGTGCGAAATGACCAGTTTTATTTTTCACAATTAGCCACTTGAATGGCAATTTGACACAGTTTGAGTACAGACAGACACTGACAGACAGTGCCTGAAGGGAGCATGTTTTTTGACATATACTACATAAAAGATATCATAACACTCTCATTAGTGAAAAATGGGGCACATACTGATTATTCTGCCCCAGTCATAGCACAGAAGTGTTGCAATAGAGACGGGGAGAAAGGGCGCACAGAGCTCACTGGATGACTGGATTAAAACATACTTGCCCTGATTTCATCAAGTTCAGTCAAATTTCACTAGCCATTAATAGGAAAAATTGCACCAAAAAATCTCTGCATAGATGATATTTTTAAAAATTGTCTCAAATTATCCCAGGATTTACACAGGCATTCACTGGGTGCAGTCATTTCTGCACATAGTCTGCCACTGATTTATTCAGTCTTATATTGAGTCTAAATCATGTTAATGCTTCAGAAGAATGCCAGAATGCTATTATGCAGACTACAAAAATATAGAAAGTCTTTACTTAATTAAAATAAATAGATGTGAGCATAGCTGTAGTGCAAGATTGTCCAGGAGGCTTTCCTGGCCCTTTTCCACCTGCCAGGATCCCTCAAGGCTACTGGCTATGAAGGCTCAAGCACGCAGATGTCTCCAGCTGTTTTAAGCACTTTAACTTCAATACTCACTTTTGTCCCACTGACTATTGTCCTGTGTTGGCACAATTTCCAGGACAGATGCAGGCAGCTGAAGGACAAGAAAAGAATATGACTCTTTCTGTTCAGTAAAGCACAGAGATACTGTGCAATAAAAAATTAATATACACTAAACAGTCTTGGTAAGTTTCCAGAGCAGAAAAGGCTCTCTTTCTATAAGGGAATGTAGCCAAGCAGAGGACTGGCATCTGTGTCTTCTTCACCTTCAGGCACTGTGTATGCTAGCCGTACAAATTTATCTCCCCAAAGAGTTAAATCAAGTGAAGAAGGCAAATCGTCTATCAGAGTCACTGACCATTACTGTAGACCCACTTAAAAAAAAGAAAAAAAGGAGTGTGGTGGAAAGCAGGGAATGCCTTGTTGTATTAGGAAGGGGGAATGCACTCCCATGATCATGCAGCTGGGTCTATGGCAGGACTTGGTTTAGCTTTGTCCTTTCCATTAAAGAAACTCAACAAAATCTGAACCTTTAGAATGAGGGAAAGTATGAAGAAATTGATAAATTTTAGAGAAGCAATAGGAAGACCTCAGTGAGATCAGTGCAGATCTGCTGAACTGAGGAAAAATAATTAAAGTGCTGCAAGGGTCTGATGATCAATACTTGTATTTTGAGTGCTGCAAACCACTGCTTTGGGAAAGTGAGAGTCGGTCCATACAAACCCAGAAAAGGACAAAGAATTCAACATAGTTTCTTTGCTTTTTAAAAATTTGTGTCAGTTTGACTCCTAGAAGAACAGGAATAGACTGTCAGGCTAATTTTCTTCCCTTTCCTTCACGATATAGAGATGGAGATTAGCTCAATGCCGTCAACCTGACCAGAGCCAGATCCCACCAGGAACAGTGGGATCTTTTCTCCAGTCTTAATTGTGTACATCCAGATGCAGTCAAGTGTCAATGACATGCATAGTTTATGCCCATTTAGATACACAGGTGAACTTTCAAAGAATTCCGGTATAAATCTGTAAAAATTAATAGAATGCATCCTGGATTTTCTTCAGTTGAAAACTCATGCTGGTTTTGACAGATCTTGTTTTAAACTTTAAAAGCACAATGAAGAAATCATTTGGAGGGACTGAAATGTGAAGATAATTAAAATTAAGTCTTTTTGAGGAAGAAAGGAAAGAACAACTTTGTAAAATAGAATTTTCATGAGACCACATTTTATGATAGCAAAACTTTATCCCTACTTCTGTATATCAGCTGAGGAGTTAGCTGATATAAAGCTTTGAAGTGCATTTGAGCCTCTGTCTCTTGTTCATACAACATACATCTTGACTTCTATGTTGGGAGATGCTAAAGGTGTCTTCCTTGTCCCACCATAGTCCATTACCTGCAGTCTGCAAAGACCTTTTCCAAGGGTCTGAATATCTTAATCTAGATTCAGTGATGTCAGTGAGAAGACCCCTGAGCACCTTAGATGTCTTTGGTTTCTCTTGGCGTACCAAACACATGTACAAACGAGCAAAGTATTTGCCTTTGCACTGGGCTTCTCATGCTTGAAGGAAGGTGCCCTTGGATCCTTCTCTCTTCCCACATCTTGCCTGAATGTCATTTTTTTTTGTGCAAAATGAGTCAGAATTATTATAACCCTTTTCTATCATGAAAAAAATTTATGAACACTTAAAATCTGTAATTCCAACTTTATTACAAATATGTTATTATTCACTGTACAACCAGCCTGATAAGTTGTTCCCTTTTTTTCACAGACTATCTCTATATATCTTACTAATACACAGTGTGACATGTTTGCTTCTCAGATGTCTTGATCTACTAATGTTTTGCTATAAATATTTTCCATTATGGCATCTTCTAAGGTAAAAATATTTTTTTTTCACTTGTTTATTTTCTTATTTGCTTACCACTATTCTGTGTTTTCTTTTCTGTCTGGGTAGCTTTTAAAACAACCACCACGTTTCCAAACTTAGGTACCATTGCTTGCTAACAGGGAAGATTTCCTGCCAGAGCTCCTCTCCATTCTCATGCACACTTCAGTGAAAGACAGTCTAAAAGAACACTACATACCATAGTGGTATATCCTTTTGGCATTCAAATCAGAAAAAATAAAGCAAAGAAACCAAACCAAACCAATAGATTAAACATGATGTTTTAAAATTACATATGCATTCCTTTTTCATTATTCTTATATATTGACTTCTGCACCTACTTTGTAGATATGCAAAAAAAAGTTACTTATAGTAATTTTTTACTAGAATTGCTGACTCTGATTGTCACCAACTGTGGAAATGTTGATATGTCACCAGAAGGTTCCTTCTGGTGCTTTCAATTAGACTGTTCAAAAAATCCAAATGTCAGTATTTTTTATTTACTGTTTAAAGTCCATTGTCATGATATTCCAAACACATTTTTGTGGACTCTTGAGCCCCAACAATCACCCAATCTTCTGGGTACTCAATAAAACTGAAGAGAAAATTTCAGTCTTTTAATGTTCATCTGTAAATTCCCCACAAGAAACATCACCACAAATGGCACCATCAGCATTGCTGTCGAAAGACACTCCAGAGGCAAATTATTTAATATGCTCTGACCCTCACCTGCATTTCTCTCAGAAGTGACAGACAATTCCAGGCAGGCTGAACATCTTATTCACCAAGGTTTCCCTTTCCTAGGCTTTGTAGGATGCATTTATAACAACCAAAGGACTGCAATGATTACATCAATCTTATCTTGACTTAGATATCCCCCGCTCATCACTTGTTTTTCTTTGATCTATAAATATTGGCGCAGGAATGTTTTCTTTGCCTTGTTGTTTCGTGGCTGACAGCAGGATGAGATTCAATCTGTTCTACCTGAATTGGAAAGTGCATTTAAACCTGACCTTTTCACCTTCCAGCTGTACAGGAGATGGCTACAATGTCTACAAGAGGTGCTGATCTAAGCAAGCAGGCAGCGTTATGGACCAGAGTAGAACCAAGGGGACACACATGTTTTTAAGACACCATGTCCTTTGACTGTGATGCTATCACAGAAAGGTTGCTTTTTATCATCTGCTCAGTTCCTCAGATTTGAAGGACTACTACTTAGAACTACCATCATGTTAGAGCTAACCTCATATACTACTCCACATTTCACAATTATTATTATTATTATTTTCAATTAAATTTAGTACTTGGATCAATTGTACATCAACTGTAATGAAACTGAACATTTCCATTTATCCCATAGGTTCTGGCAACCTTCTGTCATTTTTCTTTTCCACATTTGATGAATTTACATTAATAAAATTGTTAGCTTTCCTTGGATCATTTTCATTCTCAGTAATATCACTTTGTTTTAAAAGAAGATGGCAACAATTCTGTCTTTTTGTCTCTTTCAACCTCAGCCTGGACAATCATTTTTAGCTTTGCTAATGTGAGCTCTTTGAATGTCCTTTTGAAGCTCTCAATGAGCTCATTGACGTGAGGACAGTACTTTAACGATTCTTTGTGAATGATATTTCTTTCTCTTACGGATTTTCAGGTTTTAAGATTAATTACATCTGCAGTACTTGTTTCCTTTCTTTCTCTGCTGAAAATGGTAGGCAGGAATATAATTACAACAGGAAAAGGATTTGCAAGGTAAATGCTGTTTTTGCATTTACTGAGGTAATTATCAAGGTAATAGCGTAGCAATGGTCAAATGGAGCACAGTAAAATATCCTTGCCTATTCCTTTCAGGCTTTTCTGGGCTCAGTAATGGAGAAGGCATGCCTCTAGTAGCAGTGAATTGGTCTCTTCTGTGATTTGAGACTACCATAAAGTTGTGTGGAAACATCCATTTAAACACCCTGGTTCTGATCTCTAGATCTTGGGCTTGGAGGCTGCTCTTTTGTTCTGCCAAGTGAGGTCTTTAACTTATGTATGACTGTACAGGAGGGAAAAGGGTTTTTATGTAAACACTGCTGTCAGGTGCCCAGGCTGGAGTGTTCCACCCACCCCACCACCAGCCAGGCACTTGGTGGCTTGTACCCAGATGTCAGGCTCAGGATCTTCAGAGGACAGAGGACAAAAACAAACCAGCTTACCAGTTTTTCTCATGTCTCTGGGGTTATTCATAGGCTGACAGCCATGTGCAGGCTTTGGATTGCAATTTTGCACTATATTGGTGCTGACAGCTGTATTTGTACTTGTTTCTAGTACATACTTTTGAGATACAACAGAACAGATCTTGGTATGCAAGCGAATACCTCCTGAGTTATAGCTATACTGCTGGTAAACCACCCTACCATCTTGCAGAGCCAGATAATTACACTTGTGTTTCTGCTGCAGTGTGATTATTTTTTCCCAACATCCCAGAAAATTCAGGAAGATGTAACCTGCTATTCTGAAGAGACGGCCCTGCTGGTTAGTCTGTGCTGAGAGATCACATAATAACAAAATCATTTAGGTCAGAAAAGACCTCCAAGGTAATTGAGTCTAACCCTTGATCAATCACCACCTTGTCAACTAGGCCACAGGGTTAAGTGCCATGTCCAGCCTTTCCTTAAATACCTGCAGAGGTGAATGAATTCACCACCTGCCTGGGGAGTCCAGGGCTTGACAAACCTTTCTGTGAAGAAATTTCTTCTCATGTCCAACCTGAGCCTCACCTGGAACAACTTGAGGCCATTTCCTCTTGTCCTGTCACTGGCTGCCAACCCCCACCTGGCTACACTCTCCCTTCAGGCAGTTGTCAAGAGCCATTAAGTCTCCTCTGAGCCTCCTTTTCTCCAGGCTAAACACTCCCAGCTCTCTCAGCTGCTTCTCATAGGACTCATGCTCCAGACCCTTCCCCAGCTCCATTGCCCTTCTCTGGACTCACTCCAGCACCTCAATGTCTTTCTTGCAGTGAGGGGCACAGAACTGAACACAGGATTCAAGGTGTGGCCTCACCAGTGCTGAGTACAGGGCGACAATCCTTGCCCTGGTCCTGCTGGTGATGCCTTTTTCTCTGATCTTAGAATTAAGAACCAGACATGTTCAAGGGATAAAAGGGTTTTTACCTCAGTATTTAATAGAATTTTTATGATGTATTAATTTGTCAAGGTGGAATATGGTGAAATGCATGCACTTGATATATTGCGTCAACAATTTTATAGACTTTGTCTATAAAAAGTATATCTGACAAAGATTCTCTAAAGAGGAGCTTAAATGAATAACATGACATCTCTCTATTCTAAAGCATTTCTTCTCTGATGGGGCTTGAGTCTAGTTTACAAAATATGTTCTAGAGAGAGGGTCTTGGTTTTTCAAATACCGTAAGGCTTTCTGGCCCTCAACTGTGAGGCTTTTAGGATGTCTGGTCTTCTGGCTTAGCAGAATTATGGCTTACCAGGACTATGTTAAAATATTAGGCTTAAAGAATTATAAGCATGTATGTTAGGAATACTCAGAATACATAAAAGGTATATAAAAAGAAAAGGCAAAAAATCATCATGGTATCACTGTCCACACCATTGCTGATCCTGCTGGCCACACCATTGCTGATCCAGGCCAGGATGCCATTGGCCTTCTTGGCCACCTGGGCACACCCTGGCTCATGTTCAGCTGCTGTCACCAGCACCCCCAGGTCCTTTTCCACTGGGCACTTTCCAGCCACTCTGCCCCAGCCTGTGGCGCTGCCTGGGGTTGTTGTGACCCAAGGGCAGGACCCAGCACTGGGCCTTGTTGAACCTCACACCATCAGCCTCAGCCCGTGATCCAGCCTGTCCAGATCCCTCTGCAGAACCTTCCTATCCTAGATCCTACCTCTGGAAACCAGAGGACAAATGAGGCCAGACCTCACATATTTCAAGAAATAAAAGCATCATTCTTCAAGATCAAGGACAAGCAGCTCACTCCCAGTGTAGCACAAGAAATGGGCTCTCATGACACACTTCAGCTGATCTTTGGATGTGAGCTAACCACCTCCTCTTTGTTTCAGTTTCCGCCTTCAGAATTCTTGGACTGATCCCTTTTTACTAGGAGCCACATTACATTAGATTTCATTTATAATATTATAAATTATAAAGAGCAATATATTATTTATGAATAATATATAAAGTCAGATTACATGCAGGCAACTTCACACCAAAATTCAAGTCACCTATGAGACAGATGAGTAAGTGACAAATATTTTTGCAAATAAATAGCACAAAAGTTGCTAAGTGACTCGAACCTGAAATAACTGGTGTTGTCCTACCGCATACAATATGCAGCATCTTTAACAACATGCTGAATTGGAATAATTGAGACTGTTTATGTGTCCTTAAAATAGCTTCTGCTGCTTCACGATTTCCTGGTATGCTAACTGTTGTGATATTCTATGGCACAACAGCTAGCCTTTCTTTAATGTTCGCGCCCAACAAACTTCTTTAGCAGTCTCCTGCCTGAGGTACAAAACCCTAGTGTTTTCAGGCTGAAAGGTAATAATCAGTTAGCTCTACTTTTCTGACACTCCACCTCCTTTCTAATTTACACCCAGATTTAATTAGGATAGGAAGCTGTCTAATGCACTGAGTGGGGGTGCGAACTTCTGAGACTGAAGGGCTGCAGCCCCTCCATAAACTTGTTAGTGCAAGTACAGGGTATCACATCATGTGCTGCTGCCCTGACAGTCTGACTGCAAAGGTCCTTTTAGGAAGAGCTGAATTTACTTTGGTAGTATAAATAAAGAGATGACTATATAAAACTGTGGGGGTTTTTTTTAGTTCAAAACCAAATATCAGCAACCTCTTCTATTCGGCTGTCTCAGCCCTATGATACCAAAATTTTGCTGAACCTTGGAATATTGTTTTGACTGGCCATGGCTTGAAGACATATTTTCTTAATGGCTGATTGCTGCTGACAATACTATATGAAGCATAATTTTTAAGTTAAGTTTTTAGAAGTCTAAAGTATTTTTGCTGGGTCTTTGGGACAAGTAAAAGAAGAATTTTCTCCCAAATGAGGCTGTTGAGTTTTCCAAACTCCCTTGTGTTTGAAAAGATACTAGCAAGAAAGATTTGTTGCAGTGATCAGAAAATCACTAAAAAGTATGGAGAAGAGTTAACACACAAAGAGAGACAAAAAACATGTTTTCTTAAGTAATACATCACAATTTTTCATTCATTGGTGAATGACGCATTCTTCCAAGTAATCTCTTTTAAGGCAGATAGAGTGAAAAATGTATACAAAACCATCATAATCATAAGAGAAAGTCTAAAAAGTACCAAAGGAAAAAACATATTCCTTATTTTTCTTATTATTTAATTTATGTGCTAGGGATGTATATGTAACAGTAACATATTGTATTTCTTTTTTTCCTAGATAGGAGTACTCACTGTATTTTAATCATTCTTTGATGTTTCTGTCAACAAGCTGAAATTGTTGGGGCTATGGTGCTTCATCCTTCTGGCTATTTTTCCTATCACAAAACTCTCTAAATGGAAAAGCTTTGGCTGCACTTGGTGTTTCTATCATATCTAGACTTTCCTGTCATCAAAACAAAAATAAAACCATATCATTGTCTAAATTTCTATGCAAAATATGATTAGGATCACTAGTAAAAGTTTGCATCAAATGATTTTCTTTTATATGCCACCTCAGATTGAGCAGATGAGAATCTCTCGCACCCACTTGGGTAAACTTTGTTTGAATGACTAGCTTCACTTCAAACACATGGCTGTTTTGACAGTACAACAATGGCAAAGAAACAGAAGAACAGAAGAACAAAGGATGCCTGTAACAGGAGGCCCAAGAAAGTCCTTTGTGAAATTTGGGTACTGCAAGTCCCTGTAAATAGACTATAAACGTAATTCCAGGGCTGATCTTACCATGTTTAATTTGTTACAAAGTCCTCTGATGTTTTCATTAATAGGTTGTCTGCTTGTCTAAGCTTTAATTTTTTTTTATTTTAAACCATAATCCTATGAAATTTGAGACAATATTAAATAGATTATACTGACAGGATATCATAACATGCAGAATACACAAACATAGTTATGGATGAGTTCCTTTTGTGTAAAGGCAGGTCAAATTGGAGGGATTTATTCCTAATCTCAAATCTTCCTTTGCTTGTGTATTACAGATTTAGTATTACAAAGGAACTGCAGTATTGTTTAGACCAGTTTGGCTCTAACAAGTCAGGCCAAGGACCATTCACAATTAAGTCTCATCACAGAACAAGATTCCAAACATGGATCTCTGGTGGCTGCAGGAAAAGGCTTTTTTGACTCACTTGCAGGTGTCTGTGATAGAGTTTGGGGTTCTTTTTCCCCCATTGTTTTTCTTCTTTGTGTTTTATTTACAGAACAATGTCCAACACTTTGATGAACAGTTGAACATTTAAGAAAACTCAGAGCCTTTTTTTTATTAATTGACAAACTATAGGCTTATGATACTATTCTATGCAAGTAAACTAGTTTCTATTAAGTCTAACACTGCTTAGAAGAATATTTTAATCTCTTTGCTTCATTCATGCATTAATACATTTGCCAGCACAGTGACGTAATTCTTGACAGAAACCCTTATAAGCAGGTGTTGTTGTTAATGTTATACACAGAGTTAGTCTGAGATAGCTGTTTGGGCCTTTAGGGGTGTTGCTTTTTTTTTCATTCATGATCATAGAGCAGGCCTAAATTCCACACATAAATAATAAAAAGGATGTTTTTATCTCTCTATTTTCACAAACAAAAAGAATACCCTTTATATCAGTTATACGTAAGATATAGCCAATTATGTTTGTACTCAAAAGTGCTAACAAGGCTGAGATAAACAGAGACCTTAAAATAATTTAGGACAGTGACACCAGAAATGAGTTACATTTCCAGTGCACAAAATACATTTAACCTGACATATACCAGAGGACAGTCTGAGCACTGCTTTATCAGAAACTCTTCTGAGATAATAAGGGTTGTCCCAGTTAGCAAATAATATTTCATCTTTATATTATTTATCCTCTTCTGGGTAAGAAAGAACCATCTTTTCTTTCCTGGGTATGTTTATCTTTCAGTGATGTGGTTACCTTAAAGTGAACATATCTGCCTTTGGTTTTTGTGGTGTTCTGAACTAGTTCACAGTGTTCAGTAGATTCAGTATTCATAAATTCTGTTAGAAACATGATAGATATTAAAAGATATTAATTTTGTTGACTTTTTTTCATATAGCCCAATGAGGATTGTCTTTTAGTACAAACTCATTTGAAGGAACCTTTACTAATACTTAAGCTTTTCCATTCTGCAATTTTTTTGTGATACAAAGGAAGACGTAGAGTTGTACAGTGTCACTTCCATTGCCCTGGAATGAATACAAGTAATTAATTTTCTTCAGGTGGAACAATCAGAAAATGTATTTTATTTCTTCATTATTATTTCCTCTCAGCAGCTATCAGTAATACTTGCTATTATTGAGGAAAGCAGAGGATGCAACACTGGCCTTATAAATGAACACCACTGTAGAAGAGCAGAAAACAATTTTAGGTGTTAGAATTGACGTTCACAGAAGAGTAACTGCATATAAATAACTGAAAAATTGTAAGACTGCTTTCAGTTAGTCAAATAAGGTAAAAATAGGAAAGAGCTGCAGAATACCCACACTGCTACGTTTACCTGTAAAACCTGGCTAATTAAGAAAATTAAATTGCTTCACTTCTGCCTAACCTGCACTTTGCTACTCTTAGGAAGATGACTAGGAACATAGCAAAGATGACTTAAGTCAACTCATACCACTGTTCAATGGTATAATGGCGGCCTTCTTACATTTCTTGCCTCCCAACATATGCTGTCCTCTCCAGTCTTCTCCTTCCCACACTCCCTTCACTCCAGCCCTGGCTACTCCATCTACCCATTCAGATTCCTTCATGAGTCAGTTCAACTCAGCAAAACCTCAGAAAACTAACCCAATTTCCTGCTGGCTTACTCAGTACGTCAGGGTTGAACAGCTGCCAGAGCTGGCACGAGATCTGTAACAAGAGTGCATAGCCACTGAGGTGGTCTTTCCTTCCTTTGGCAGCTCTGAAGTATTAATTTACTTTATTGCATCTCTCCAAACCAAATGTTCAGTGAATTTCTAGATTTTCTGGGAAATGGTGTGAGGGTAAAAGAGAACTGGCAGTTCCTCCAGTGAACAGCACGGAGTCATACATGCCGACTTCCCAGCTGAAGTAGGGGAAAATGGGTTGACATGGTTAAATCCTGCACTCTTCATTGACCTCAAACCCAAGAGAATTCTACAATGGGAATTAATGCAGATTTCTGGATGTTTAAAAAATATAAAGATGAAAACTGTAGAAGCAAAATCAGAAAGACTGTGAAGAATAAGATGAAACTTGCAAGGAATGTCGTGTAGGAAAAAGCATCTCTAAGGGATGCTGCCAATAAAAGGCAGAGCAAGCAAAGAATTATTCTGCTGTTCATCAGATTCAGTAGTTTTTGACAGATAACACAGAGAAGGATAAAATTTTCAAAAACCTTTTGCGTCTGACCTCTGTTAAAAGGTTAGCTGCAGCACAGCAGACATTGAAAACCAGTGAAATAGTTCAAAGCTCACCCTGTGGTAATGAACCCTTTACTCATTGGCTGGGCTTGGTGAAATACTGAGATGCTTATAGAACTAATCAACCTAGTCTCAGCCTTTTTGTGCTTATCTTTTAGAACTTACAGAGTACAGGGAGCATATTGCATCGCTAGAAAAGACAATAGGAGGCATTTCTTTGGAAGGAAAACAGCAGGACCTGAGAGTTATTGAATGGTAGGCTTAGCTTCAGCTTCTGAAAAAGTACTGAAGCAAACAGGCTGTTTATTTGAAGGTAACTAAAATTTATTAGGAAGATGAACAACAAACATCTTCCAAGGGGTTGATTTTTTCTAGAACAAACTGTATCAAACCAATCTAATTTCTTATTTTGACAAAGCAGAAATCTTTGATGTCAGATAGGAAATAAAAAATGTCAAGTTATTTTATAATCTTTAGTGCTTCTCTTATTCTCATACTAAACTCCCTTTCTGTAGGTCTTTAAGAAAGTATTGAACTGTTTCCCATCAGAGACGTTTAAAGTGCAGCTGATCCTGTCCTCAGCCCAGAGATTAGTGGCAAGGGGCTGGTGAAATCCAGTCCAGCTTGTCTTATCTTTTATAAGTTAAAAGATAGATTCAACTACACTTCCACTATTCACAACAAGATAGGAAATAGTATCAACAATTAGGCCTTAAATTAAGATCAGCTTGAATACATTTGATGTGATTGCAAGGTACATATGCTATTCAAATACACAGCACCGTGAGCAGTATTTCCTATTAACATAAGTGTAATGAATCAGTGTTAACTAGGGCCATACTATAAGGGAGCTATCAATTACCACGGCATTTGTCTTGTTCTGGTGCACAAGTCTAAGGCTGTATCCGCTTCAGTCCAAACAACAGTAACCAGAGGAGTTGCAAAAGCTTTTCCCCTTTCTTCAAGTAGACATAAGAAATATAAGTGTAAGAAGTCCCTTCATATGTGTGCATGCGATACCATTCTCCTGAATGCTTCGGAAAGGTAAAATTATATACATAAAGCAGGTTCTTCACAGACAGGACAAGTTATCCTGTAATCTGACTCTTCTGACAAGGCTGCTTTGCCAAGGACAAATAAATAGCCCTCACATGAAGGAATGCATTGTGCTAGTAGTGATGGCAAATTGCTGACCAAGAACAGCCTGGAGCCTGGAATTAGCCACTGCCATGTCAGAGGTGCAGAGATAAACCACTCTATATCTAGACCTCTCTTACATTAAATTTATTTTCTGTTTGCTATAAGTCCTGGAAAAAACAAACACCACTCTCTGTTTTAATTTAATTACAATTCATTTTGTAATCATTGCTCTGTTCTCTCCATAGGCTCCTCAGGAAGCATTTTACAGACACCAAGGAGCAAAGGCTGGAAATTATGGGGAAAGTAATTTTCAATCTCCTCACAGGAAATGATTGTATCAAGAGACACATTTTCTCTAAGAAATGAAAACATGTCTGCTTTGTCTCCTTTGCGGAAGGGGGACACTCAAACTAAAAGTTCACTATGAGAAACACATGCCCCGAAGTACGCTCTGCACACCTACCCCACTGTGTGGGGTACACAGCAGCCCACTGCAGCCCTCTGTTCATGAGCACAGATCTTTCCTGGAAGAAGAATCTAGGTGAACAGGGGATTAAAGTGCTGCCCTGTCTCCTTCTGGGATGGACTACAGGGATCAGGAATACTGGGGTTGCTTTCTGCCCCAATAGACCAGACAAATCCTGAAGGTGCAGTTTAGTAAAGCTTTGCAATGGCCACCTAGAGTGTCGCTGCAATTCCTGAGAGCTCTTTGTCCCACAGCCCTGAAGTGCTGCAGCTATAACAAAGCATTTCTAAGTGTCTCGCTGTCTGTCAATGCTATCAGCCTGAACTAGTACTGCTCAAAATAGTCTTTTTACCATTTGTTTTTCCCCTTTTAGGACACAAGGACTTTTCATCTCAGTTGTTTCCAAAATTTATTGTGGATAAAGACTTTGATTATTAAAACCCTTCTAAAACCTATCTGAGCCTCCAGCTCTCCCATGAATGCTTTGACTCCCAAGAGTCAGTATAATGTGTTCAATGGCCTGGCCCTTTTCTTTCTGATGAAATTCATATCTTCGTGTAAAATGACTAAATCTTACTATGACAAGAGCAAGAATGATAAGGAGTCTAGAACTCTGTAACAGCATTGCTTAGTATGATATTGATTGACACATAATTCCTGAAGAATCATGAATAAAACTTCTAAAGATGCCTGCAGGTTCTGAGAACTTTCTTTATGCCACCAGTATAAGCAAATTAATGCGATGATGTGTCAATCACTGTTTTAATCTCCAGCGTGCTTATAAATTTATATAGTATGGATAAAAAAATCAGTCAGTACAAACTAAATGAGCAATATAAAAGGGCCTCCAGACAAGATCTGCTGAAAATCAGCTACAGTGGCAAACGTGAACAGTCCTTGCTGAGAAAAAATTACATTATCAGTTACCTATGTTAAAGATTTTCTCCATGCATAAGGTAATCTTTCCATCCAGTTTGGTTTCACCCCTTCAATATACCTAAGATGTTCATAGCTTCAAACAAACACAACTTCTGAGACCAACATCTCAATGTCATTCAGCATAAACGTCTCATTTGGTAACAAAGAACTGCTTTACTTGACAGGATTTAAAGGACTCACACTTAATTTAAAGGGAGGGAAACAGCTTGTCAGAGACATGGAAACATAAGGAAGGACTGCAGAAGTTTGATTAAATTCTAGAAGCAATTTGAGCAGGAGTCCCCTCACAGGAAGATTCTTAAATACATTAGAAGATTGGAATACAGACACTTAGTAAAGCATTGCATGGCTTGGAAGTCCAGAGTACCGTGAAGTCTACCTTCATCTCCAGAGTAATGCAAATTACTAACATGCATAGAAGGAGAAAATGGAACAAGTGTTCTTACAAAAGACAGCTTGCTGCTGAGTTGTCTTTTGCCACTTGGCTCACAGGAATGTAAAGTGTTCAAATGCATCAGTTCCCTTTCAGGATACATAACTCATCAGATGTCAGCATTTCTACTTCCAAGGCTGAGGATTACTTTTTCAAAATTTAGTCTGTACATTCAGAAATATTCATATTTTTACTTTTGTCTGTGTTAAGTGTCTAACTTGGGTGTGACGCAGGAAAAATATTTAGGACTCTGTGTTCCTTATATCTGGAGAGAGATAGGCACTTCCTTTTGTCTCATCTGTTGGGTAGAGAGTGCACAAGGAGAGCAGTTTTATAAGATGGGACTATATTGACACTATCTGTTAATCAGTGACAGTTACTCTGCTATATTACAGTTTTTAAAACCTGTTTTTGGCACATGATTAAGCCCATTGCCGAGTAGTACACACAGCAAGCTTGTTTGGGGTAAATATTTTGTGAGACCCTTATTAAAAGGCGACCATGCAAGTTCTCAGCAGGCAGCTGTGGGGGGCCTGTGGGTCCAAGCATGATTCCAGATGTCTGCCCTGGGATTTCTGATGTCATTGCAGATGAGGAAGGGTCCATCAGCAAATTTTTGCAGTCTTAAAATCACATGCAGAATATCATTCCAAATGAGTCTCAATTGATGGGAGGAAGGGTGAATGGAAGAAGCCAAGGGAGAGTGTGGAGGATGTAACCGTCCCACAGTGTCAATGTGTGTGTCACTGCCAGCAGCATTTCACATGGCAGCAGTGAGATCAGTGACACTGACTATGCATCAGAGCATGAAAAGCACAAACTTTTGTTCCCTGCCTTTCATGTTCCTGCTTCTTAAGTTGGTGGGAAGAGAACCAGCACCCCCAGGTAGGGCAGATGCAGGCTGACCTCTGGTCTGAGACAGCTTGTCTGATGCTTGACTGACAACAGGAACTCATTTGGTCATGCTGTCATCAGCATAATCCTTGCATTGTCATTTTATTGATTTTATTAAACTAAACAGATATACTTCTGAGCCTAAAGAAGTGAAAGGTATATCTGCCATTCCTTCCCATGTAAGAACTACACCTCTTTTTATACACAAGGACAAAAAACTTCCTAAATGTTGGCCTGCTGTTAACAGGGGAGTTGAATTAGTCACTCAAAAAGTAGAGGTACTCAACATGTTCTTCATGCGTCTTTACCAGCACTGCTGGGCCCCAGGTGTCAGGAACAAAAATCCAGGCTGATGCAAACCCAGACCTGCTGTCAGTGAAGGCAGGGTTGATGTGTGAGCTGTTACTGGAGCTTGACCCCTATGACTCAGGGCTCTGACGATATCCCCCCAAGGGGTCAAGAGAGCTGGATCATGTCTTTGTGAGGACACTCTCCATAATCTTTGAAAAGTTGTGGAGATCAAGGAATGCCCCAGAAGACTGGAAGAAGGCTCATGTCACCCCCACGTACAAGAAGAGCTTAAAGGAGGATCCAGGAAAATATGGACCCATCCATCTTACTTCAGCTCCTGGCAAAGTTAAGGAACAAATCTTCCTGGGGGCTTATCACGTGCCAGATGAAGCACATGACTGGGAAAAGCCAGCATAGATTCACCCAGGGCAAATTGTGCTTGGCAAACTTATCTGAAGATAGGATCTAGTGTACCCATACAAAGTTTGATTATGTTAGCAGAGCATGTGAGGAAGTGGATGACACTGTTGGGGCTGTCCGAGGCAGCACAGCATCCAGCTGCAGCTGTCCTTGGCTTCTGCTGTTGCAGGCAGGGGTCGGCTGCAGCTAGCAGGGAAAGCTGGCTCCTTTGCAAGGAGCAAGCCCCAAACAAAGGTGGCATAAAAGCGTTGGCAGAGGCAAAGGACGAGAGAAAGGTCTTTGTGTAGGTTCCAGCTTTGCGTAGGGTCCAAGGTCAAAGAAGTGAGACAGATCGCAGTATTTTATGTGGGGGTGGAATAAGGAGAAACAGCCAATGGGGACTGACCGAGAAGGAGGGGACAACAGGGGAATATCCAATAGGAATAACTTAAGGGAAGGAGTTACATGAACGAACCAATGGGGCATCGAAGAAGGGATGATACTTCCCAGAACTAATACATAGGCAATTAAGGGAAATGCATAAACATAATCTTATACATAAAACTGGGTGGATAACTCCTGAACTAATAAACTGAAAACATGTAAACTAAGAACCACTAGGAACATGGGAACTCGCCATAACCACAGGGTGAGAATCAGACCTCTGTGTTCTGCAGGCCTGCCCACCATTCCTCTGAATGCTCTGCTGCAGTGGCCACTGCTACATGCACTGCAACAAGTGGATACCTGGGAATGGAGAGCCAACCCGCTGGAAGATGTGGATAAGCTGGACTAGTGGCTAATGAGAACATTGTGACATTCAGTGGGACAAGAGTAAGGTTTTGCACCTGGGAAAGCATGATCCAGGAGCACAGCACAGGCTGGGATCTACCCAGCTGTCTTGGGGTGACTTTATGATAGAGTATCCCCTATCACTGCTCTATCGCCCAGAAATTGACTTTGTGCCTTTTCTGTGCCTTTAAACTGAGCCTGAGAGGGGAGAGAGGAAAAAAAACAAAAACCGAGCAAACTTTTTCAAAACAGTTGTTTCAAGGACACAGATACACTCCTCTGCGTTTTTCTGCTCTGGCAACAAGGGGAGAGGAAAACACCCTTGGTGCTTTTCAGCCAGCTTTTTGGCTCCTTTTTTTCTCCAACAGGAGACAGAGAGCTGAACTTTGTTCTTCCTGGGACTTTGGTTTTTCCTTTCTTCTCTTCCGGACTGTTTCAACATCAGAACACATCAGGAGAATTTTCCACCAAGGCCCTGGAGGTGGGCCCACATCTACCCAGCTCTGAGGAGGAGGAGAGAGACCACACCTACAGAAGGACTCTGAAATCTTCCCAGGTTTCTCTCCACAGCAAGAGATTTCATTATTTAGCATTATTATCCTTTTCCTGTGTGTTTGTTAAATAAATAGGTTTTTT
>VZTI01001909.1:7921-48487 GCA_013397865.1 Struthidea cinerea | reverse complement strand
CTCTCCGGTTTTTTTTGGGCTTTTTTTTTTTTTTTTTTTTTTTTTTTTTTTTTTTTTTTTTTTTTTTTTTTTTTTTTTTTTTTTTCTTGACAGCTGGTAATAAGATTAAAAAAGCATCAAGCAATGGCAGGAATTCAAAATAATAGAAACATATTTGCTTTTTCTGTTTCTATTTAGAAAATAGAAGACAACTCAAGTGCTGTCTTTGGAGAGCAAGTGGAACAAGAACCACACTTATTTATCATTATCAAGGCTCAACATGACACTGTTCTCTGCGTAGTTAAAAAAACCCCAAAACAGTGCAACATTTTACTTTCTTGTTTAAAATAATGCAGAAGACATCCACGTGTTTATTGTAACACCCTGAAGTAAGTCCTTTGACTAGCTGCAGATCAACTGGAAAAGCATTGATTTATATGAATGGCAGAGAGAGTTAAAGGAATGCCTATTATTGGGGAAAAAAATACTGTGAAAATATGGCACTACGTAATAGCTGCGTGTGAGTTTCAAGGCTGTTTAAGCATTCACATATTTTAAAACACATAGATAAGAGACAGTGTCAATGCACACCCTAGCAGTGTGCTTTGCTGTTGGAAGATGAACACAATATTTTGCTATTCCTTTTTATGACAAAATAATTTTATAAAGACTTTTGAGACTTTATACCCATCCTCTAAGGCTGAATGTTAATGATGAAAATGTTAGGAAATACGAGTATGAGAAATGTTATTTTGGCAGAAGGAAAAGCGCAGTACACATGATTGGAGGAAATGCTTCATTTGTTGAATACCAGCCATAAAGGTGAAATACCAGCCAAAAAGTGAAAGCACCATATAGCAATCTAACATGCTGATTTTTTAAATCTCTAATGACTCACAAAACTGTGTTTCTGTATTCCTTACAGGAGGAGAAGTATTACATATATGCTCATTTTGGCATTTCTAGCCAAAAGAAACACAGCAATACTTGTATCTGGTTTTCCCGTGGATATATACTATGTCCACAGAATAATTAATCCCACAGATACTGGGTTAAAGGGAGTACAAAACAGACAGTGCGGAATTGTCTCAGTGCAAAATACTCAGTGGTTTTTTCCTATCTTTCCTGGTTACCTGAGCTTTCTGAAATATTTTTTAATCTTCTGTGATTTTACTAGACTTTGAAGATGTGGATTGTGATACAGTGACAATCTGTACTAACCTTAGTAAGCAAAAGCAAAACTATGATTTCAGTGTATGAAATAACTTACAAATGAAAGCTGACTTGCCTTTATGTTGCAAAGGAATATATTTCACCCTCTTACCATTTTTTCATTCATTTATTTAATTAATAGGAGAGGGAAAAGAGCAGTGCCCTTTTTCACTGCTTTAAATTTGTCCAACCTGTAGTGCCCTCAAAATACAGAAACAGTATCCTGTTTGTTGTTTCAGCTTGCTGTCAGCAGAGCTCAGTTGGGCCTCCACCTTCCCAGGAGAATTTTAGTGGCCCTTGGTACTATAGAAAGATTCATGAAGTTTGATTTCAGCTCATAGAGTGATGCCATAGGAAAAATTAATGTGATCTAAGGCACATCAGAATTTCAACATATGTTCTGGTAGCCAGACTCCCTCTGGGCTGACATAACAGTACATGGTTGTTTAACGGTGCTTTAATTGAGCAGAAAATAGCACAGTCAAATCTATTAGCTGGAGGCTGAAGGCAAAGAAATTCACACTGGGAAAAAGCTAACATTTGTAGAGGAATACATAGCTAAATATTGAAATGCTTCATTGAGGGATATGATGAACTCAGTCTGCCAGTCCCTTTACATCAAGATTGGGCCATTTTTCAGGTCATGTGATGCTGAGGTTCTGATGCAATGCTGATCATAATGTTCTACTTTAAGATCTGTACATCTACAGAATTATATCTATTGTAATTGTTAATTACATATTAGCAAGCATATCTTCAGCAAATTAACAGATTTATTTCTAATATTCTCCAAAGCACAAAAGAATTATAATTTTTTAGACTTTTATGGAGGGCAAAATTTCGGTTTCTAAGTTAACTTTAAATTATTAACAAGGTATTTGAGAATGTATTTATATTTTGTCTTGCTATGAAAGTATATCTGAGGCTACTTAATTCTTTATTAAAATGTGTGTAGCATTTAAACATCCCTACCTTTGATTTGTTGTTGTTTCTTACCAAAATTAATCTGTCTCTTTACTATTACATTACCAGTGTTTGCAGCTGAGCTTATTGATTTGTCACACTCCTACATTGTGAGTACCTTCCAGTTGAGGAGATAGCAAAAAACCTGATCCTTTAACAGCAGAAATGTCCATGAGGCCTGCCCTGACTGCCTGAGGAAAAAAGGGAAATAAAACTTGCAACAACTTCCCTGGCAGATCTTACACTGAGCAAAGTCCACAAGAAGACTCCCTCTGATTTCAACAGGCTTCAGAGAGCACAAGGATCTGTCTTCTTCACCTGAAACTTTTGGGAAAACCTGAGCACTAAAGCTAACAGCACAAAGTCAAAACACTTGATCCTGCTCCTCCAGTGCTGCTCTTAACTTGAAACAACTTAAAGCTTTTAGTACGGAGACTACCAAAATGGGTGCTTCAGGGCCAGATGAGACTGTGCCATGGAAAGAGCTGAAAACTAGCTGAAAAAAGCAAATGCTTTTTCTTCCTAAGTGAAGTCAGCATGCATAACAGTTCCTTTGGGTAACTACTGAGTGCAGCTACTTGTACTTGCTAACCTAATCCCCCCCCAGCAGATGTCTTTTCAACAGTAGGAGAGCTGAGACCCTGCTGGCTTTTCCAGCCTGAGCTGGAAACACAGCAGCTGTCACTTACATATGGGTAACACCTACCCAAATACACCAGGCACCTCTCAGAATGTGAACTGAGGCTTGAGCAACACCAGCGCTGGCTCTTTTTGAAAGTGAAACAAGACACACCTTCTTCTGATTACATGAATGTGCTATAAGCTGTGTTATGAAATAATTAGCTGAAGTTTCCTAGACTTCATAGGGGCAGAACGGGGAAGAAAAAAGTTGTGGTTAGCTTAAGTCTCCAAAAACCTGCAAGACATTCCTTTTTCACTGGAAACTTCTGTCAAGATAGCATCTGGTGAGTTTCTGTTTCAAAAAATATTGTCGACAATATTTTCAGCTTATTAAAAGGAAATTGATGGTAGGAATGGTACTGTGTAAACTATAGCTCTACTCAAATGAAGAGAGCAATTATTCCTAGTAAGGAAATAAAATGTATTACAGCTAGGAAGATAGAGATGAAGACAGCAAAAGAGCTCTGTTGTGCTTGTACCTCACAGTCTAAGCTTAGAGTAACAGGGTATGTTGAGTTGTATATACTTCAGAGAAAGATAAGACTAAGATAGGAAAAGATAATGTTATACAGATAAAGTGAGATTTTAAAAGTAGAAATAACTAAAACAATGGACTAAATTATCATCAGAAATCAGTATAGTTTTCAGTTTTACTTTCTTGATGATCTACTCTAATATTTCACTTACTAATTAATATGAATGAAGATGTTTATTTTTAGTCATTTGCATCTTTTTTTTTTTTGGGTGTTCTGTTATTTTGGTTTGGGTTGACTTGCTTTTTTTTTGTACACACATCACCTTTAAAGCCATCAGTGAATTTTGTCTGTCTGGAGAGTAAGAATAGATCACAGAACCTGTCACTAAGTAAGAAAGGTTATAAGTAAGGATTCAAAGAGCACCTGAAGAAATTAGATGGGAAAAAAAAGGGCAGCCTGACATTGTGCTTTCAGAAGCAGCACCTCAGAGCAAGGAGTACACAGCCTTTGTTCCAAGGGCTGACAGATTTTGATTAAATTAATTTCCAAATAATGTAGTGCACAATCATTAAATATTTACTAACAAAGAAATACAAGTTTTATCTGAAGAATTATGTAAAATGTTTAAAAATTCTTCTTTCAGACAGAGAGATTTTAGTAATTCTGCTGATTTCTCATCACAAAGTGTCTCTAATATTGTGCTTTTCTACAGTGTGATATTATCATAGGGGCTGAGCTTCTGACCAGACAAGGAAAACTACGATGTCTAGTAATGTACCTAGGACTTTCTGAATGTTTGTTTCTTTGTGTGGATCCAAGCATTGGCATAACTTCTGACTTGAATAAATGCAGGGGGAAAAAAGAAACCTGGTATTGATATAGAGAAATTTATGGTTTTAAAAATAGATTTTTTTTTCCTTTGGGGACTCTCACAAACTCATTTTGGAGAAGGCACAGTTGGTTAGGAACCACTTATAAGGAGCTTCTCTCCCGATGTGCTCAAGAAAGCAGAGCACTTTCCTTCTGTATGGATGAGGAGGCCCATACCTGCTTTCCTCTGCTGGTAATGAGGTGTCTTTTCGCTATTTTTTGTTCTCCTTGGGCTGCATTAACCCCCACATGTAGTTCCTCATGACAAGAACTGCAGCAACCTCTCTCTGTATTGCCAGAGGCACCATTCTACTCCAGAGCATCCCTGATACAAATTCAAGCATATCATTTGGATTTTATAGTGTGACCACCTTTATATGTGCTATTCTTTTGCAAATTCATCTCTTTTTAACAGAGTATCTGAACTACAACATTACTTTAAAAACCAAGAAGTGAAGGTATTTTTCAGCCAGGAGTGGTGGCTTTTTGAAGCTCTCTATAGCTACAGTCAGTTCCATTTCTCCTACATAGAGATCAAATCTTTTTTCAAGGACTGTCGCTGACATCTGATAATGAAAATATTTGCATTTGGAGACTCAGGGAATGGTTCTTCTGTAGACGCTGCAAAGTCTTAGCAGAGAAATTTTCCAGCTTTCTGCAGCATTCTGTGAGAGCTCTGTGTTTCTCATGAAAGCTATGAAAAACTGCCACGGGTTTTTGCAAACTAATTCTTTATCTTTGCACTTCGAGTCTGTTGTGCAAAGATGTTATGTTATACTGAAGAAATATTTTCAAAGGGGAGTTGTATAGCCTCCACCAATCATTTTAGGGGGTGGCTGGTCAAGGAACCAATAACCTCCTGTCATCTTTGGGAACCAAGTTATATAAACAGATTTATAATTAATTAAATAAATCCACTTTCTTCCTGATCTCGGATTGTGTCGTTTCTTGCTGTTCTCGGTACAACAGCAACATTCTTCAACTGTAAGCAGCTGGTAATTAGCTCTTTTTTATGTTACAAAATGTACAGCTTTCTTTGCTTCTAGATGCTTAACATGTTGCTTATCAAATATCTGACAATTATAGCTATAGTAAAAATTCCCTTTTCCTCTCACCTTACTGCAGTAATTTATTGTTTTAAAACAAGTGTAACATTCACAGAAGTCATTCTGTGCATCTCATTCTCAGCACATCATTTATACCTACTGTCCAAAACCTGCACTGCACATCACTTGGAGGTGGTTTGTATCCCATCAGCATTACCCAGGTAACAGCTGGGCACACGCTGACCCATCTGACCATGGGCAGCTCTCTCCCCACCCCTTACTCTTCTTGTTTGGCATGCCAAAAGGGAGATTTCCTGACATTAAAAGCAAACAAATAAACAAACTCCCATTTAAGAAACTGGAGGACTCCTGCAAAAATGTCAATTGAAATACTGAAGTCTTACTACGGTACGGTTTTTTTTTAATCCCACATATTTTATGCACATGCTTATTTTCGCTTTGATTTACTGGTGCTGGGGGAGGGAGGAAGGAGTTCAAGCCAAAAGTCTGGGAAGTAAGACCTAGATTTTAAATTTCCCTTATACCAATATATATCTGATAACATGCAAAGCATATTTCTAATTAGCTAAGAAAGCCTAAATAAGCTAAGGGTAACATGAATCTGAAACTGTTTTCAAATGGCTGTCATAAGGTTATTTTGAATAGAAATTGTGAACTTGCATTGTTAACTCAACCAGCTCCCATATGAAATGTTTGGTACAGATATATACGCTCAGAAAGCAGAACCATGTTTAACAAAGTGAGGATGATTGGAGAAGACATCAGCTCCTTCTTAAGAGCTATTAGAAAAGAAGGAAACAAACAAATTGTTTATTTGGTTTGGGAGAAGAAGAGTTTTTTTACATGAATAATATTGAAAAGAAAAAAATATTCACAGTGGAATATTTATGCTAAATATTGATGTTCCACCCCAGTGAAGGTCACAATTAGTGCACTAGGATATTAAATTATGTATGAAAGAGCAAGAGAGAATATCTTAGTACGGTTATAGAACAGCTGTATTCAGAGGATGTGAATGTGGAAAATACAGAGATTGTTAAGCCTTGCTTTTGCTACACAGTCCCTATAAACAATATTAGTCATAGACATGCATTTTAGGAGCATTTGCCCATAGGAATCAGACTGGAGCTATTCATTAGAAAAGGACCCAAATACAGGAGCACAAAGATATTACACCTAAATGGACAAAACTTTGAAAAAAAAATGACTGAAGTGAATTAAATTACTAGATCAACAAATTTCCTGCAAGTGGATTCAAAGGAAAGAAAACTGAAGGGAGGCACAGTCTGTATTTATTGCTGGGGTTCCAGCAGCAGAACTGTAGTTCTGGTTGAGCTGGCTCTTCCATTAACAGTCCAAATATCTCAAGGTTTATTATCCATGTTTTATACTACTGCAGCTTGGAAGTGAATATATGGATCTTAGTGAAACAGGTTGTGCAAATTTAATCCGTTCTGAAATTACAGAACAGTAATATACAGAAGGTGGAATGTGGTTTCAGATAACATGAAAGTGAGATCTCCTCCTTTTTAACTTCAAATGAAAATGTGTTATTTCAGACTACATGTCTTCTTATAGCAAGCAAGGGACTTCTTACTGTCTTAAAATGAAGAATGAAATATTACTATGGTTTTGCCTAGGCATAAAAAACTTTGCCTAGGTAAACTCTTCCTGAAAGACTTTTGTCATAATCACAGTAATTCATTGTGAATTTAGTACAGCTTATTTTTGGAACACTGAACTAATTGGATAAGGATGTGGGTACTCTGACATATACAGAGTGATGCTGAAATAAATCCTTGTTTCCAGTAAACATCAGCATTTTACAAAGAAAAAAAAAAAGCAGTGGGGAGGTACAGATTTTTTTTTTTTTTTTAAATGACTGTTTTAACTATATTTCTTTAAAGAAATTGGGACCAATGGTGTATATTTGTCACAAGTCAGTAGGGAATCTTTCCTGCGTTAGGACTGAAGTTATTGAAGCAAGATAGTATTAGAATAGCAGAACACTGATGGATTCAGTCACTATTTCCCTTTCTGCCTTCATGGGTACCCTAATCAATAGTTATGTATGTTGATTTCTTTGGGCAGAGAGAGTTGTGTCCTGACCCATCCTGCAGCTCTGTCCCTGTAACCCAGAAGGGCATATGAAGGTGTTAAGCAAAGGCTGGTGCCGTGAGAACTGTGTTTGAGAACAAGAGCCAGACTGCACATCTTGTGTGTCTAGGTGATGGGAGAGCTGAGCACAAACCTTCCCACTGTGCCCTGCCATGTGGTCCCTGGCCCCTGCCCGCTGCCTTTTGTCTGCTGCCAGCTCTGGAGCAGGGCATCCCCACTGACCAGGCTCAGGCTCTGGGTCCCCTCAGCAATGGAGCTTGTAGCCATAAAGCAAAGATCCTGGCTCTTTCCTAAACACCTCAGTGGGTTTCTCATTTCACATATCAAGAGAAGAAAAAAAAAAAAAATCTGTTTTATAGTGGCTAGTTGTGCATCTGCTGATATTGGCTTGGTGTTGAAAAAGCTGCCAAGGGAGATGAAGCACTCTGCCTACTCCTTATTAATACTTTCAATTGCTGCATATGGCATAAAGCTGCCGAGCCAGAGAGCTCAGGGAAAATACAGTGTGCTAACAAACAGAAAGCTCCAGAACAGAAAGTCTGCTGGGGCAATTCTTCAGCATAGACTTCAAGGAGCAGTATATGCATTGCACAGGGAACAACTTATTTTAGGTTATATTAGCCTAGAACTTATAAACTCAGAGAAGCAGAAAGAAATTGCAGAAGTCAACATACATCATGCCAGAGGTAAAGAATTTTTCCCTGAATGAGGAGCAAATACAACTTCCTCACTAAACTCACTTCTCAGCAATAATGCAAAAACAATTTAGACTCACTTCCATGACTCTTGTGTGGCACTTGTGTCTTCTTCATCTGAGGAACAAACCTCTCTCCCTATTCCTTTGCTGGAGGAGCCATGCATCTCTGCATCCTCAGAGACAAGAGGCTATGAATTTCTAAAATCCATCTTCAGTCCTTTTGGAAGACCCAGTGATGTTTCTTGCATTCTGAGGGGGTTCCTGAGCCACCCCAGAGGACTGGTTCTTCCCTCCCTCCCTCCCTGCCCTGCTCAGCCCTCACAGGGTGGGTTTTTCTCCCCTCTCCTAACCTTTAATCTCTTCTTGCTGTCATGAGACAACCTTGAGAGCTGTGCATAGAAGGACTGATGGGGCAGGTAGTTAAATAGCTATAAAAACATGGGGACCAGATACCCCTTCCTACTCCTGTGGGGTAGCAGATAGAGGGAGAGAAGGGCCTGAAACACCCCATCCCAAAGCCAATACTGCTGGAGCCTGCCCTTCTGACCCCAGGCCAGATGAGGCCAGGGTTGCTGTCCTGCCCCTGGCAAGTTCTAGGAGCAATAACGTCCACTCTAGGCAGTCATATCTCACTTCCCTTACCACAGAAGGCCTGTAAAATCTTCCCTGCATCCCTGAGGGAGACTGGCAGATGTTTTAAGCCTGGTACAAGGAGCCAATGTCATACAACAGTACTGAGCCTGCAGATGTGGGCTTGAAATCTCTGCTGCAGCCTCCAGGAGGATGGATGTTATTCCATCTCCCGTGACAGATCTTGGAGCATCTTTTCTCACCCTCTGCCAGAACCACCTTCCCAAGACCAGACCACCCTCCTGCAGCAGGTCTGGGAGGGAGCTGCCAGGGCTGTGCTGATAGAGGGCACTCTGCAGGGTGCAGTGGGACACTGGGGGGCACCAGAGCCAGGAATGGGTAGGGCTGGTGGGGAAACAACAGCAGGCAGACAGGTGGAGGAGAGCAGGAAAAGCCTGGTGTTGGTGCTGTGGTTTAAGCTGTGTACTCAGGGGGGGTTGGGAAATGGCACAGAGGTGTGAAATGCTGTGGTCAGGAGCGTTAGCTGCTCCCAAAACAGCCAGTAATATGATGAAGAAAAGGCTTCTGCACCACAAAGGGATGGACAAAAGCGATGGCTGGGGTAGGGGTAAATTCCTGAGAGTGAGACGAATGCAAAGATGTGGCATTCTGGAGCTCCCAGCTGTGAGGATGCACTCCACACAGTTCAGAAGATGGCAAGTATGATGCCAAGAAAAAGCAGCCTGTTACAGACAGCCTGCTTGACACATGTCTGGAAAGGACACAAGGGTTTCAGGATGAGGGAGAACCTGCCCAGGCCCTTGTTTCCATGTCTCTTTCTCAAGTGGTAACTTGGTACCTAGCTGCAAATCCATCCCAGTCCTTCCAGTCCCTGACCATTTTGAAGCACACAGGGACTGTCAGCAGGTTCTGCATTTAATGACATCCATAACCTGGTATATCTTGATCCCTACTTGGTTGATTTGTTTCCTGATGTTTTCAAAAGCAATGGAAAAGTTTTGGACTACATTGTGAACAGACAGGCAAGAAGTGAACAGGAATGGCCCATTCACCTCTTTGCTGCATGTTTTTAGTGTATGCAAGCCTAGAGTCCTGCTCTGGACTCACTGGTTTGTAAATATTGAAATTTCTGCAGAATTTGTATTTGTTTTTCACAAAATTATCTAAAATGTTTGGTCTGGTTCTCAAGTTCTGTTCAGAGGCGGTTTTTTTCCTTTCCCTTGTTTCTTATCCTTTATGACCACAGGGTGTTAAACTGTGTTCAGGTCCCTGCCTCAAGACAGCTGTTCATCTGGAGCCTGCCAGGTGAAGAAAGAGCCCAGATGCCATTCTAATGATTTATTTTGATAGGTGCAACATACATCTTCCTGAGATCCTAGATTTGCAATGTTAGGTCAGTCCCAGTATGAGTGATTTAAGAACAGAAGGGTTTTACTTCAGTTAAAATATGAGGTGAATAAACAGATAGTTAGATCTTCAGATTTTGAGGTGTACTTCAAAGAGGACTGCCATTCTCAATCAGAGAACTGAAGAACTTGTGTTTCAACTTCAGGAAAAAGAAACTGTTTTTCCTTTTCTAATTCTGCTCCTTAGCTTTGTACAAATTATATAGTGGGGAATATTAATCAGAACATGTCCATGTATTGACAAGCATCTGTTGGCTGGGAGGTCTTCGGTATGAGTTTATTAATCAGAAGACTTCTCAGAGTTTTAGTGCAGACTGGTTGTGGTATACAGATCACACGTGCAGAAAGTTTATTTTCTTCCCTTCCACTGAGGAGTCCAGGTGGTGCAAGGTCCTGAAAAGCAGATGCAGCTCAGAACAATGGGTCCCCAAATTTGAAAGCACTACTCTGTTACCTGTTAATGTACATTTTTATGCTAACGTATCTGTGACTGAAACTATTTATATTTGTCAGGGTATGGTGTCTTGGAAATGGGAACAGTATGTCTATCTGTCTGATAGAGTCTACCTGCTAGTTGACTGAAGGTGAAAGCTTCCCAAGTGGGCATCATTGTTACTGAAGTGTTTTTTTCATGCTAAGACGAAGTGTCTTTCATAAGGAAATGAGGCAAGTGAAGCTCAAGGAAAAGGAGAAAATTGGGACAAAGGGTAAAAAGTTTCAGTCTTTGAAAAAAGAATAAGTGCAAGTAGCAACATGGAGTGAGGAATGGGGAAATGAAGACTCTAAAAAACATAAATACAAGTGTGAACAAAAGCCTGATATCTGCTTGCTAAAGTGGCAGTCACAAATGCATGAAATGCTGCCTCTGTCTGGTGTACATGACGTGCAGCACACTCTCTGTCCATGACAATGAAATGTGATGGTGCCGAGTTTATAAGAACATCACCAGGTAGCTTGAGACACTCTCCTTCTTGAGGGACACTGCCTAAGTATTTGTGCATGTATTGACACTCCCTCAAAAAGCAACTTGCTTGGCATGAGTCCCTGAGAATATCTATAACAGGCACTGGAGAGATGCTCCCAGTGTCTGTGGTCTGTGCCTAACTGCACCAAACTGAGCATTTTCCTCTGGTGTACCCTGCAGTTCAGTGACAACAAGAGGGAGGAAAAGAAGTAAGGCTGTGAGTTGGTATCTGTGTGCTTCCAGCTGCTGCAATTTGTCACTGCCTTTGGAGCTGCCAAAAGTGTTCCACAGTGGCCACAATCTCGTGCCTGGCAGATCAGTGGGAAGTGTAAGGAAGGTAGGTGGGAAGAAGGGCTTAGTCCTTTTCGCCCCCTGTCTTGGTGATGGCTGCACTGAGTATTGCAGACTACATACAGAAAAGAGTACATGTTTTTAGTTGTGCTGGTTGTTTTTGTGCTGGTGTTAGTTTTGCTCAGATGTGGCTGTGGCAACCTCAGAGCAGCCTGGGACTTACTCAGCAGCAGATGCCTGACAACTGCCAGCCTTCCTGTGCAAAAGCCAGCCTTTCCTTATCTAGGGTGGTTATCCAACCCCTGTTTGCAACAGCTAACCAGCCCACAGCGCAGGCAGGTTGAACTCATGCTGCACATAAAAATCATTTGGGGAGGGATTAAAAAAACCCAAACCTTAACTGTAGCCACATGATCCCGGATGTCACAAATGGGAGCTGCGCTGCTGACATTGCTGTGATGGAGCACATGTTTAGCTGAGCCCTGCAACATGTCAATCCAGAGCTGCTATTGGCTGAGAAGGGGCTGTACCAAAGTGCTATCAGGGTTGATTAGGATTGTTGAGATCGGTGGTTAGGATGGCTGGCTCTAACTTGTTTTTTCAAATGGATGTAAAAACACTACTGGGAATGTTAGTTCATAGCTTCATGCTGAAGAGATTATGACTGTGTCAAATTAGAACCTCAGACAGTACTGAACTCTAGTGAACTTCAGACAGTGTTGAAATCTGTCTATAAAATCAAAGAACAGTTTGGGTTGGAAGGGATCTTTAAAGACCATCTCGTTCCAACCTTCTTGTCAGAGGCATGGACACCTTCTGCTAGACCATGTATCTCAAAGCCCTATCCAATCTTGACCACAGCAATTCCAGGGATGGGTCATCCACAACATCTGGGCAACCAGTTCCAGTGCATCACCACTCTCACAGCAAAGAATTTCTTTCTCGTATCAGATCTAAACATGACCTTTTTCAGTTGGAGGCCATTTCTCCTTGTTCTGTCACTACCTGCCCACTCCATTTTTCTTGTAGGCCTTGTTTAAGCACTGGAAGGTGCTATAAGGTCATCCCAGAGTCTTCTTTTCTTCAGGTTGAACAGTCCCCACTCTCTCAACCTGTGTATTGCGTCCAGCTGAGATTGAGTTCATTCACAGAAGACGTGTTCCACCCCTCTGATCATCTTGAGAATGTCCAGGTATTTCCTGTGCTGAGGACTGCAGAGCTGGATGCAGCACTGCAGGTGGGTTCTCACCAGAGCAGTGGAACAGAATCCCCTCCCTTGCCCTGCTGCCCATGCTCCTTTTAATGCAGCCCAGGATACAGTTAGCTTTCTGGAGTGTGCACACACATTGATAGGTCATATTCAGCTTTTTATCCACTAGCTGCCCCAAGTTCTTTTCCTCATGGCTGCTCTCAATCCATTCTCCATTCAGCCTGTATCCATGTTTGGGATTGCCCCAACCCAAGTGCAGAGCCTTGCACTTGGCTTTGTTGACTTCCATGAGGTTTGCACTGGCCCATCTCTCAAGCCTGTNCACTGGCCCAGCTCTCAAGCCTGTCCAGGTGCCTCTGGATGCCATCCCTTCCCTGCAGCGTGTCACTGCCCCACACAGCCTGGTGCTCTCAGTGAACTTGCTGAGGGTGCCCTTGATCCCACTGTTCATGTCAGCAACAGAGAAGTTAAAATGTGCTGGTCCAAGTATCGATCCCTGAGGAATGCCACTCGTCACTGGTATCTGCTTACATAGAACTGTTGACCACAACCCTTTGAGTGCAACCATTCAGCCAATTCCTGAACCACTGAGATCCAGCAAATCCATGTCTCTCCATTCTAGTGACCTAGGTTACAATATAGATGTATTTAAGTGTTCTATTACCACCAGCTGTGGGCCATTAGCTGTTATCACCTGCTAATGAGCCACCCCTGATAACAGACAATGGACCATAAGAAACCACCACAGGGAGTTATCTCATCCTATTGTGAGATGCTCCACCCAGGAGGGAGGAGCCAAGCATTCTCACCTGGATATAACCTGCCCTTGGAAGTGCCTAACTTAGCCCTGTCTACTGGGTTACCAGAGGAGAAGAGCTACCACTGGACCTTCAGCTGGAGACTAGACCTTCCATAAGATCATCGCTTCAACTGAACTACTTCATTTTGGACTGCTACCACCACCCTAACAGGGTGTCAGGTTGTATCTGACTTCGTCAGTGCTTTTCCTTACATTATTTCCCTTATTTCTAATTGTTTTCTTTTTTTTTTTCCCTATTAAATTTAATCCTGACTTGTGATCTGCCATTAGTTTTGTTTTCAAACTAATACACTAGAGACAAGGATGTCATGTGGGGCAGTGTTAAATGGTTTGCACAAATGTAGATGACATCAGTTGCTCTTCCCTTATCCACCAAAATTGTAACCTGATCATAGAAGGTCATCAAAATTGTCAAGCACAATCTAGTCCTGTGATTCTGCAGCACCCTCCCCTAGAATTCAGTCCTTCCTAAAGAGCCTGTATTTTTCTATTCCAAAGCTCCAGTCATAGGAGCCATCCCACCATGTCTTCCTCATGCCAGATATGACAGTAAGTTCTATGTCTACCAGAAATGTAAAATGATTCTTTGATTTTTACAGTGATCTCACTTTTTAATAAAAATTTGAGGCAGTAATGAAGACTCAAAAAGAAGTCTCTAATGTCTTTTTTTTTTTTAATTGAAAAATATCAAGGCTGCTGGTGGTGTATTCCAGTATTGGAATAAAAAAAAGAAAAGACCAGTAAATTGAAAACGAGTAAGGCACTGTTCCTTGCAGCTGAATCAAATTAAGATTATAGGTGCTTCACTAACAATTTTGATAGAAGAAACCCAGATTCAGCTCTATAAGCACTACTAGTATCTGCTTGCTAAGCATATTGTTGATAAGCAGCTCACTGAAACTAATCACAAAGCTGTCACACAGCCCTGCCTGGTCCTGTACTGGGCTTCACACGGGCACATAGGGAGGAGAACCTGCCTCCATCCCCTCATCCCTTCTGATCTCTGTAACAGGCAGAGGTGCTCATCTGCTCTTTGCCTCCACAAGGGAAGGCAGGAGTATGGGGCTAGGTACCATTTTAAGGAGCTGAGGAGCACTAGCAGTAGACATGCTACAGCTTGGTGACTCAGAACATCCCCCAACAAATGGTCATCAAGTGCTTGCAAAAACATGTTACGACTCGCTCCTGTCTCCAGAAAAAGCACCAGTTCTAGCACTGATTTCCATGGGATGATACTGCTGGCTCACATCCAGCCTAAAAGCTGTAACACTTTGACTTTTATCCTTTACACCTTACCCTTTAACTAGCTTTCAGTCCAGTTCTCCCAAGCTTGATGACAACATAGTTTCCCAGTGAGTTTTGGTGCAGGAACAAATATTATGTCCTTGAGTGATCCTTTTCCATTGCATATTGACAATTCTTAGTTCTCTAGAATATTACTGAGAGAGAATTGCCCTTTGCAGAAGACATGCAACCTATCTTTAAATAGCCCATGTGTCTCCATAAGCACAAAGATAATTTCCACTCTCTTTATAATATGCATAATTCTATAACCAGTAATATTTTTGAGGTAACTTGTGTACTCAATAAAATTTTGCTATGGTACACTAACACCAAAGGATAAGAAATGATTAAAAAATTAATATGAAAAGTAGATAAACATGCCTCTTGTATCTTGTCCTGGGGGAAGAGTTATTTGAAGTATTCTCTGGTAATCCACACAATCCTCTTTTGCTGTGGCCTATTGAAGTAAACAAATTACTTTGGCTTTCCTAGGAGAGAAGGTAAGCTCTGCCTCTTGACTAGTGCATGGCAAAACCTACAACTTTTTCTAATAGTTGAGTATTTGAAATATTTGAGATAAGTTGTCCCTAGCATGGAAAAGTATTTTAATTTGTCACATTTAATCTCAGTCAAATCTAAGAATTTATACTTGAATGATTTAATTAGATCTTTGTCTCTCTTTGTCCTAATTTATACAATACAGGTTTTTTTTGCATTTTTTGCTTCCCACTACTGTCCTTGCAATTATCCCAGTAGCTGACCATTTCTGATGTATGTCCTGGCACATTTTTACAATTCTCCTTAAGCTTGGTGGTACCCCCTGCATTTACATTTAAAAGCTGCTATAAAGATTTCCAACTTCATGTGGTCTGGATCACGCTAAAATAACGATGGGATCTTGCCCTAAAATTCTGTTACATTTTTACACTTGTTACTAGACAGGAGGGCTTACTGCATACCCATTACGGATTGAAAGAAAACAGAATAAACCAGGAAAGGACCTCTCTCCAACTGGTTGTTGTTGCTAAGTTGTCCGTCTGATCACTGCCTCTGATTGTCACCCCACTGGAAGGGACCCTGCTGTTGCAATGCCAAAAGTTACTTAGAGCAGAGCTACCCATCACTCTGGGCTTACCTTTCCTATTGCCAGCCTTAATGCTCCGTTCTTGCTGCTCTTCCTGGATCCGCACCAAAGCCCCACATAGCTGGGTCTGATGCTTTCTGGACCACAATCAGGGCAAGATGAATCATTAAGGATCTTTTCAGACAGGTATTTAAGTACTTTTTTCAACAAAATCACACTTCAGAGACCACTCCAAAACCATTCCGTGGCCACAGTGTTATTTTCTCTCTGGTATTCACTGCACAGTCTTTCAAGGGCTTAATCCCACAGTAGGTAGTTCTCTCACTGGGTTTAACTTCACATGAGGTTGATGCCTTATCTGTTCTCCTAGAAACAGAGACTAGACAGAATAAGGGAATGAAGGTAGGTATTTATTTGAAAGGCCTTCGAAGGTACACCCTGGGAAGCCAGAGGCTATTGCCAAGATGGACCCTAAGATGGATGGCAGGTCGCAAGTTCTTCAGTTTTATAGGTTTGGTTCATTTACGTATCAGGGTTAATTCTCCAATTAAAGCTTCCAGTTTAATGATGTAATTTCCCCAAGCTTGCCCCCCCTTTTAGAGTCTTTGGTTCATACATTTTGGGCCTAGCATGGTCTGAGTGTCCTTGGAAAGCAGGCCTGGAGAGGCTTTGTTGTGTCTACCTGGCATGAGAGAGCAGAAATGAACAGGCTACCAGAAACCTCAGAGCTACACACTAAGTAGTACAGGACTTGAAAAATATAAAAGCTAAAACCTAAGGCATCATTTAGACAGTGTTAGCCAAGGGTGGCCTGGGTGCTTGAAGGCCGTGGCGGCTACTGTCACCCTGATTCAAGAAGCCCGGAAACTCACCCTTGGACAGCACATGGTAGTGTATGTGCCAGATGCAGTAGCAGCGGGACTGGAACAGAAAGGAGGAAATTGGCTGTCCGGCAACCGACTGCTTAGATATCAGTCAACGGCTGTTAGAACAGGATGATGTTACCCTGAAAACAACTTCTGTTGTTAACCCTGCCATGTTTCTGTCCTCTGCCTTAACTGATGATGTGCCTAAGCATGACTGTTTGCAGACAATCGAGGAAGACTATTCCAGCAGACCAGACCTGAAGGATGTGCCCCTAGAAAATCCAGACGGGAACTGTTTACAGACGAGAGCAGCGTCATGAGAAATGGTAAACGAATGACAAATTATGCAGTAACAACTCAAGACAAGGTAATCGAGGCGAAGGCCCTGCCAGCAGATGTGTCATCGCAGAAAGCTGAACTGATTGCACTGACAAGGGCCCTGGACCTGAGCAAAGGTAAAAAGGTAAATATATGGACTGACTCTAAATATGCATTTAGTGTTGTCCATGCCCATGGAGCCATCTTGAAGGAGAGAGGACTGTTGAACGCTCAAGGTAACCAGATCAAACACGCTGAACAAATCCTTGCCCTTTTAGAGAGCATCAAAAACCCCACAGAAGTAGCTATCATGCATTGTAAGGGTCACCAGAAAGGGAAAACCATTCCAGAACTGGGAAATCGCTTTGCTGATGAAACAGCAAGAAGGGCTGCAGAAAAAGGTATTCTTGCAGTAATTCCACAAAAAAAGATTGATTTGTCAGAGTTCACCCCAAAATATGATCTGGCGGACCACAACTTAATTAAGTTTCTCAAGGCTGAGATCACAGAAACTGGATGGGCTGTTACACCTGCAAATCAGGTTGTAGTCCCACCTCTAATTCTTTGAGAGCTAGCTCGAAGAGAACATGAAAGCACACATTTCGGGGTTGAAAATCTTCTAAAACATCTGAAAAAGGTAGCAATAGGAAAAGGAATGGCAGATATTGTACAATCAGTAGTGAGCAAGTGTAAAATCTGCTGCAAAAACAATCCTGGTATGAGGAAAAGAGCTACACGCTAAGTAGTACAGCACTTGAAAAACAGAAAAGTTAAAACCTAAGGCATCAAGGTAGCAGAAACCGTAGTGGGCAACTGTAGTGTAAAAGGACATAAAGTTAGGAGCAGGAGCTGTAGTCCTATTTCTGGATTTTCTGTGGTCAAGAGCTTTTATGGGTGAGGTCCAGGTGCATTACAGAAGCATGCGGGTGCATTGAAGTCAAGAACGACAGAAGACCCTGCCACATAAAAAGGAGAGATATCCTCAAACACTTTATGTTTGATTAGTCTGTCAGTGGCCCTGGAAAGCCAAGATTCTTGTGCCTGACCAGTCTGTTGGTGTCCTATTACGGGTACTCTACACAGAACTGTCCTGCTGGATCAGAGGGTGGTTCAATGGACCTGTTCAGGGACACACACCAACAGCCTAAGAGAGACACCTCAGTGGGGCTTCCCACTTTGTTTGAGTATATTACCTGCTGCCAGAGACTGCCAGTGTCCATGAAAGACTCACTCTAACTATGGAATAACACTCCATTAATAAAAGAAAATTGTGACAGGTTAAGGTTCAAGGCCTGCCAGTCATAGTTTCTGACTGCAAAAACATTCGTAGCAATATACAGACAAGATTAAGTCCCCAGTAAAAGTTAGCTGAAGATAACTATTGAGAACTGAAAGAGTAAGGCTATTTCCCACTAGATGTCCCTGTGGGGGAGAAAAGAGGGTCAGCCCAGTGACTAACCCTAGTTACGTTGGAGTCTTACCTAATTTCTCCCCATTCTTAATTTAATTTTATACTATTTCTTTATGTTTAGGTAGAGCTTGAGTGACTCTGGTCATTCCTTGTTACTGATTGGTGTAAAATTCTCTCCCTTTGCTCTTAAAGATACAGTCAATCAAATGCGGAGCACATGCTCGCTGAAGGGCGATCTCACCTTGGAAGTGAGTAGGTTTGGGATGGAAGGGCATTAATATTGCAATTAGTTTATAAGGAACCAAGTTTATCCAAGGGAATTTATTTTGCCACATTTACTGGTTCAGCAATAAGATATCTCCCATCCCTCCTGACTAACAGGTGCTGTGCAGTTTATCAGCTACATGGTACCACTGATTCCTTACAAGGATTTCAATGTTGCCTTGCCAAGTTGTCTTTGCTCCACCCTCTGTTTCATTCCCCTTAGCAAGTGCTCAAGGTTGCAGGCTGTGTGTATGGGATATCATTGTGGAAGAGGTTTCAGTCATGCTCACCATATCCCATAGAAAAAGTAGCAACTGCATTTTATCCTATAATTTCTATACTGTTACAGCTTCTGTTAGGATGTGAATGTAACTTCCCAGTTTCCTTCCATTTTACGCCATCCACATTTCTGCAGACTTGAAAGGGTACAGCTGCTCTGAACTGCCAAGGGGAATTGCTTGTGATAATTTATAGGAGAAGTGGTTAAAGGTTAAAAGCCTCAGCTGGCCTAACAAGTCACACAGATAGAATTATATTTTATATCACCAGTTCATATTATGTAGTTATACCTGTTTATAAAAAGAAGGGATGGGAGAGAAGGATGATAGATTATGGAATAGAAACATTTTTTCCCTAGAGACTGTTAAATGAACATTATTTTGATTATAATATCTTGAATACTAATATTTTACACTACATTGCTGTATTTCTTAGAGAAGAATACAAATACATACTTCAGTCGAGTCCTTAGTGTATGCACTTTCTTGGCAAGCAGGGAACTCTGACTATTTCATGGTTTCCAAGGGACTGCTAAGCAAGAGGTATTGCCTTCTCCATACAAGGAGGTGGAGTTGGTTTAAATGTGATCAAGACCCACAGGAAAGATCACATTATTATTTTCTGGATACCAAAATTGTGTGTTTCCCCTATTGAAGGAAGCCATATCTTCTAACAGCAGCTTTCTTCTTTCATACAGTGTGAGGAGCAAGAGATGGAGCAACTCAGGTGTAGTGGAATGACTGGTAGGACCTCAGTAGGACTGCTGCAGGTATTGTTCCTCAAATATAAAAAAATCAAGCATCAAAAAAGGAAAGCAAAGGGATTTTTGTTTTGCTGAATGTGACTCACCGTGTATGCTATTTTCTACACAAAGTCAAATGTTCTCAGAGTCTGTACTCATTAACTGGAAAAAGATGGAAATTATTTATACTCCTACTTGCCTCAGACCTACAAACATGAGCATGTGAAATTTTATGCACCACACATCACGCTGACTATGAAAATACTTTCACTTCTCAGCATCACATATTGATTTACTAGAATAAAAAGAAAAAAATCTGTAAAATGTATTCCTAACTTAGGTAATTCTAGTAGAAGAACAAACCTATAAAGTTTTCTCCGGCCTTCTTTTTTTATTTCACCTGGTACTATAAGGTGAGGACATAGAGCTTCATTGTCCAGCTGAAGAATTATTCTCAGCAGACTGAAATTTCTAAGTAAGGAGTGATGGTGTACTTTATAGAATATGCCTGTTGAGGATATGAGTCTGAAGACTTTCTGTCCCAGAAGTGCTGTCAGGTATTTAAGTGTAGCATGTTAGATGGCTACATATAGAACAGCAATATTCAATCCCATAAAACTCCTGTGATCGTACAAATTCAAGCAAGGTGCACTTAGAAAAAGTGCTGTCCAAATCCTTCATAAAACGAAAAGTGATTACCTAGTTTTGTTACACAATACTGGAGATCAGGTTTGAACTAACAGCATCATAAAATATAATATGTTAGTGACAAATACATACGGAACATGAAATTCTGTCCGTATATGCAGCAGACGTACGTCACTTGAGTCCCCCAGATATGCCTAATCTGCACAGATTTTCCTTGTATTTAGATCGGGGGTCAGCCTCTGGAACGCTTCTCCTGTGTGGGAGGCTTCAGTGACCCTCCTGCAGACACAACTGTAAGTCAGTCTGTCTCTGGCTGCTGCTGATCGGGCTACGTTGGCTCAAAGCACAGCAGGTGCACCCAAAGGGGGCAGACTGCAGCGTTCCCAAGCTCCCGGGTGTTGGGGTGTCCTGGCAAACCTGCCAGCCCAGGGTCTGGGGGGACAGACCTGCGCCTGGGAGAACCCCCTCGGTTTATGGTATCTCTATACAAATGTGTATTGGTTTCTCCCTTCCCCCCGCGGTGCCAGGGGTGTTGGGCTGGCCCCGGGTTCTCTCCCTCCCCATTGGCTGTTGCTGTAAGCCCCGCCCCCAGTCCCCGGGACCCGGGAGAAACAGAGTCCCCAGTCAGACTGCTGCCGGGGACGAGCGAATAAACATCTCCAGCTCCTCCAGCGTCTCCAATTCTCACCTTCCTTTGTTCCTGGGGTCCCGGGGGGTCCAAACCAAACCCTCTGTGGACATTGCTGTCTCACCCTAGAGAGATCCAGCAGCCAGATAAGGGAGATTACAGACAGCTTGGCCGGCTTTTAAAGTGTGGTCTAAAATCTGCTATTTTGCTGTGCTAGCTCGGAATCTCACCAAGCTAGCCAGCCACGGCAGAGAGACAAAGAGACACCCAGGAGTACAGGAGGCGAGACAGGGCTTCCTCGTATGTGTTCCAAGGCTCACCGCCTGAAGGAGGCACTGACGCCAAAGCCGAGGGAAGGGTTTGTGCAAGCAGTTTTAATCCGAGGGCAAATGGGGCGGAGCAAAGGGAATAAGCCAATGAACAGAGAGTTAGGAGGAGCAGGTTAGCTACAGTGCTCCAATAGAGATCAAACAGGGGAGGGGAGAACAAGCAATCACCAATAAACAACCGAGTTTCAAAGAACTTTCCAGAACAAGGGGTTGAGCATTAGGTTTGGGCTGCACCCACAGACCAGCCCCCAGATTCCGATTCATCAGCCCATGGGATGGGTAAAATTTGATGGGCATTGGGCTGTCCAGCTATCGGCTGGGCCACCACCACGCTTCCTGGTTAAGATCAGCCTTCCTGGTGCAATACTGCAGTAACAAGGAACAGCTGGAAACATTAAGGGAAGGCCTGCTCCCAAACTGTATGTAGTTCTTGTACTTCTATGGAGCTATTAGGTTTTTACTATGAGAAGCAACTTTAATACTGTGTTAATGATCTTTAAATCTTTAGCCTCTGTTCTTTCTAAGAGGATTTTACCCAATAATTTCTAGACAATGTCATTTTTTATGTATATGTCTGTATTTATGTGTATATATATATATATATATACATGTACATACAAATACATAATATATTATAGTTTCCTAAAAATACAGGAATACAGCTTAAAAATAGCTGTGTAATTTCTCAAACAGTAAACTTGTTTCTCAAGATTGACAGAACTAAAATACTACAACTCCACTGGATGTGAGCCACAGTTTTCTGAAAGGGGTGGTTTTTCCTCATTTTCTTCTTCCTAGGCAGTGAAGTGAACAGCTCCCCCTTGACACTCCAGCTGTGATGAGTTGTTCACCACAGTCTCACAGAAACTTGGTCTGTGCTGTGGCACACTTGATGCAGTCTGTGACTAATTCCTTGAACACACTGTACAAGATGTGCAGTTCTTTGACCATATCTTATAACAAATAAACAAAATTACTCCTGGAAAATGAGTGGCCAAGACTTCCAGTCAGCTTCCTTCTGGCTAGAATATTAATCAGTAAATGTGTTGTTAGAATGAGATTGTTCCAGAGATATTTGACTGTAATTTGTTTTCAGACTATTTCTCCTATGTGCATGTGTGCCTAGACACAGTGATTAGATACTTTAGGGAGAAAAAACCTCTATAGGTAGATTTCATTTTCACACAGTACTTGAATTTTTCATCTTATTGCAATTCAAAAAGCTGTATTTTCGCAGGCTTTCATTACTGTTTTCTTGTCTGAATCTGGATATGAAGCCACTTGATCTAGTGAACAATTTATTTCATCACTAAACTTATCACAAACAATGGCTGTCAATTAAATGGCTACTCATAATGAAAAGGAGAATATACTTTCGTTATTTTTCTTTTAACTGCAAATCGTATCTGTTTTAAAGTAGTCACAAATTTCTGTAGCTGAGTTAGAATACAAGGTGGTTTTTTGCACCCAGAGAGTTTGATAGATTCCTACAAAGACAGTTTTAAAGAATTCCAGACTTAAGCTCCCATGTTTGCTTGCCATCTTAGAGAAACAGATGATTAGAAAACAAAACTTAGTAGGTTCCTTCAGTAAAGAAATGAAAGATCTCTAACCAAAAAGCCATCATCAAATGCCAGAAACCTTTCATTTTGTTAAGTCCAAAGAGTATAGACATGGATTTTTTTTGGATGGAATCATCTCTTCCGGCATTTATTTTGTGAATGAAATTCTTAAAAATATAGACAATTCATAAGCCACTGAAAATAAGTCAAGGAATGAAGTTAAATTCTGCACAGCAAAGCTGGGCAGTGAGGGCTCTAAGGGAAATCTGCAAGTACTTTTAACTATTATGTCAAAATGTCATCTTAGGTTTTTTGTAGAAGTTTGTCAAAGGTGTTATACTTGTCAACTCACTCTTCTAATTTTGGTGTTGTATTTATCTACTTCCTAGCAAAAATGTAAAGAAGTTTGTAATTTTTGTCCTTGTTGGTCTTATGGAATGATGACCACTGGCAAGAAGCTTTTACAGATAAAACTCAGGGATTTTATGATTATCCAATTCAAGTCAGTGAGACTTCCACACCAAGCAGTGGCCTTGGACTTTTCTGAGCCCAAAATACCATTTCACAGCCATCATTCCAGTAGGAGAGTGTTGTGTACAGTGGTTGATGGGATGAGGAGAGGGAAGATTTCTCTTGCCAGACATGGGCGCACTTGGGACTGTTACACCAGGGATGCATGGCAGTATAGTTACACATTATGTGGTACATGCCTGCTGAGGCAGAGGTGTCAACCTGCACGTAACATCAAGAATAGGGTTGTGTAGGAACCATTCTTGTGGCCTATATCTGGCTAATGATATAGGGATGATAGACTACTGAACTTAATAAAAGGACCCTTTGAAATACTCATAATAAAACACCTATGACCGGAGTGGCACTGTTGAATAGTGGAGGAAGCAGGGCATGGAAGAGGCGCTGCTTATGAGGTGTGGGTATAGCTGGATACATTAGAGAAAGAATGACTTTTCTTCCTATCTCTATCTATACCAGAGTGGAAGCAGGTTGACACTGAAATATCAATAGGAGAGTTATTTGCATTGGAGACTGGAAAGATGAAACAGGAAACAAGAGCAAGAAGTTTGGTATGACACTTTCTATAGGGACAAAGATATGTGTTCTGCATCGTTCAAAAAAGGTAGAACAAATCTTAAAATAAAATAGTTGGAAAGTGGTGAAGAGTTTTTCCTACAAGTCCTATTCTACCACACATAAAAAATAAGCATCAAACCCAAGACTGAATATAAAAGTTCTGTGACAATATTAGGAATCTAGGAAGATGGTAAACGATGTTTATTTTTTTAAAGGGCTGATAGAATAAACACTTGAGGAATGAAAAACTAAAATCAGACTAAATGGGAATGAGAGAGTACATTAACCAAGGAACAACGCTTCTTGTACCACTTCCTGACGTATTCTGGCAAAGACAGGTTTAGAGACAAAGAAGACAAATGGTTAAAAATATAAACAAGAACCACAGAATATATCTATAAAAAGCTCCATCATTTTTAAATGGAAGAGTAGTAATGGTCTACTGGAAATACTGGCCCACATGCTGAAAGAGAGCCAAAACCATAACAGGATGGGAAATATCAGTCTTCATGGACTGGTTGCTTTTATAGCAAGGAAAAAATTTTGTGCTTAGACAGTAGAAATTATTACTTCTTGGAAACCCATCTAGTTAGAAATTTACATAAGAATTTTTTTTTTAATCCTGATCAGCGAATAGAATCTGGACCAGGATGTAATTATAAAAAAACCACTCAACAACAGCAGCCAGGAGGTACAACAGACTGACAGAAACAGGAAATACAGAAGCTTTCTAATACATTTGATTCTGAAAAAAGGGTAGCAATATAGAAGACAGATAGACTTTGAGGTACAATTTGGTAAGGGAGTGAGACTCAGATCAAGTGTGAAAGCCTGATTCAGATAAATATGTGAAAAGAAAAAGCAGCAGCAGAAAATAAAATAAATTATTGATGTTAGTGTCCCTATGGAAGAGCACTGGGCAAGTTCTGTATCTGAACCACTCTTTATGTGTGAAAGTCTGAGACATCTTTCAAACCATTTTTTTAATCATATATGATTACTTATTCATAAAATACATAGTTATCACTAGCAGGAGCAAAGAACATTTAGTCACTCAGGAGGTGTTCTACCGTGATTACACTAAGCTGTTGAATGATAGCTCAACTATTTGACACCAGAGGGATGGAAAGGGGCAAATGTGAAAGGAATTTTTAAAAACAGCTTTAGGGAAGATTTAAGAACTGTAGAAAACTTCTTGCCTGGTCAAGTCCTAGACACTTTAGTACATAGAATTAGCAGATACAGAGCTACATCCAATGTAGTGGGAAGAATCAATATAACTACTGAAGTTCTTTATAGGTGGAGTTGGATATGCGGATATTATTGATGCGGTTGCCGTGTCATATTTGTGCCTTCAGAAGAGTTTTGAGTAGAATGTCATAAAATCTTCAAAAAGAAACTAGCCCCAAAGGGACAATAAGAAATCTGTCTCATTATCAAGGTAAGATCATCTTTCAAACCAGGTAAGTCTTGCAAGATTTCTTGAACAGGCCAGAGAACAGCAGAAACACCATGAATTGCCTAACAGGTGCCAGCCACAACTGACTTGAAGCTATTTTTTTTAAGACTTTCTAAAAGCAAAAGGTTTTTTTTTTTCATTTTGGGGGGATGTGTTTCTCCTAACATTTGGTGTCACCATGTTAGGCAAGTGTTAAGATCACATTATAGTTGATGGGAATTTTGTCTAAACAGTCAGTCCAGTATAATGTATCACGCTTCTCATTGCAAACATCTGCACATAGCCAAGTACATCTCCTCCTGGACTCTATTGTCAATGGAAAGACCATAAACTTCTAATTAGATGTAAGCACCCCAAAGTTATGAGAAACTAACCTCATCCTGGGAGTGATTTAATTTTTCTTTTAAGCACAAATTTCATGTTTTGGGCATGTAAAAAGTGGGATTTCCCTGTATTTCCATCTTAATTCGAATGCCAGTGTGAGAAGCTGCCAAGTGAAATACAGACAACTGAGATTTTTAGCAATGGAGGAAATACTAATAGATCAAATACTGTCAAAAATACACAAATGCACATGCTTTGGGTTGCCATGCCATGTTCAGGACCAGATGATCCATTAGCATAGTATGCAAGGACAGGAATAAGATCTTTTGGAGTATATGAATATATTTTCAAAATTTATTCAGATATATAAGGCAAATAACAGAATTCTAAGCAGTTTGGAGATGGTGTTTTCTGTTTAAAAATTGGCAAATGTCATACAATTTTGTAAATACTGCAGGGAATCTACCTTTGATAATAACACTGTTGCAAATCTGGTTCATAGCTCCTAATTGGAGTCATCCATCTGGCAATATTTGAAAAAAACTTTTAAATATTCCACATCATTAGATGCAAACAGAACACTATTTTTAAGCTATTAATAGCTTAATTGGCAAGTGTACTGTCAATTAAAGTGTATTAACTACTCTGTGAGGAGCAGATGAAATCCAAACCAACTCTAAAAAAATTAATAACTAATCAGTTGGATACACCCAGTGGTTGTATTAATAAGTAAACACAACTGACTGAGAATAAAACCCATAAAGCACAGCTCCTTGAAAACAGCATCCACAGTGGATACAGTGTGCTAAAGCTAACATTTTATCAATACATTTTATAATAGTAAAGTAGTTTAAAAAATGATAGAGTTGAAAAATTACACTATCTTTCAGTTAACTATTTTTTTAATGGTGTCAAAGAAAAGAAAACACCCTTTCCCCTAAACAAAGCTAAAAACAGAAGAAGTATTCTGGCTTAAATATCTACATATTAAATTATTCAAGACACATAAACTGTCTTTGAAAATGAAAATTTAGCTAACATGAAGCCAGGAGATGAACCAGATAAAAACCAATAACACAGAGAATTAAAAAAGGATAGTATCTTTCAAAGATAACTTTTCCAAAGTAAAAATTTGCTTATGGGAATGAGAACTGTGCATGTCAGGGTGACCACTAGTTTGGATGGATTTAAGCCAGTATTATACCTTAATGTGGAAATGAAAAACAAGCATATTTATGCTACAGAGAAAAGACCTGGAGCAAGCCCTAAGCCATCTGCCTGTGGTCTGCCATCTGCCATCTACAATGCGTTACAAGCAAAGAGTCTGCAGTTAATTCTTAAAGGACTACAAACCCTTCCCCTGAAATTCTAGATCGAACTTTATGAACATTGATGTGTTGGATTCCATAGTATTCTCCTATTCAGGTATGGGGATTTCTCTAATTCTACCTTTATGCAACATCACTGAGACATGAACATGAATGCTTATCTCAAACCAATGGATTAATATTCTGGTTGTCACCATATCTGGATTCCACCTCTGAGAGCTTCACTGTGTTTCAAGAGACGACTCAGCATGCTGAGAGAAATACGCTGTTGCTCTGTACAAGAATAGATCTGTGAATGACGAATGACAAGACCCTACTTTGTATTGCATGGCAAAAGCTGTAATGCAGAATCTCCCCAGGAATGGAGACTATTTGCACTGCTGTTTTTCACATGCTCTCATAACATTCTGGTTACTTGGATCTAGTGTACTTGTATCATTGATGGAAACTTTTTTTTCATGGAACTTTACTAACTGGAAGAAGATCAACAAAGAAGCCCCATTTGCCACCCTTAGTTTACTCTGACATAAAATATTTTGGCTAGAGATGTTTCAAATACTGGACCTTTTCATAACTGGATATGCAAGCGGAGACTAAATACACAACAGGAATGTGATAGTTTGACTGTGAAACCCAAGGATAAAAGGATTTTCAGGTTCTGCATACAAATGCCATATTTGTAAATGCAAAGGGACTTTCAAGAATACGGATTAGTTAGACACATGCAAAAGAGCCTGGGTGCACGTACTCACAGGTGTAAGACCTCCCTAAAAAAATGAGCCCATAGATTTTCTCATAGGCATCTTTAGCTGCTTGTGTAGGGTACATGTGTCATCTGACAGAGCCTTGGAAATTTGAATCTTTATCCCCTCTTCACTTCAAAGCTAAACCTAGCATTCTCTTCTGAGCTCTGCAGACGTCTCACAGAGAAGTAGTGATCTCCTCCTCCTCCTCCTGACAGCTTTCTGTGTTACCCAGCTTAACTCTTGTCCATCGCAACAGGCCCAAACTACAGGCTGAAATGACATGGTTATTTGCTTTTCTGCTTATTAAATATCAGTGTGGCTTTCTTAAGTGGTGCAGGCAGAACTGAATATTTGCACTAAAGCAGTTAGGGGAAGAATTGTGAAATCTCTCTCTGACATACAGAAACCCAAAGGACAGGAACAATAATTTTGTAGCAGACCATGCCACAGAGAGTCATGATCCTGAGGGGAGTCCATGCAAGGGAAGGGGGAGATGCTGTGGATGTGTCAGAACCAGAGGATCTGGCTCTGCACTGCTTGACACACACAGTCTGTGCCTGGGAAAGGGAAGATATTTTCCCTTTCTTTAAATAGTTTTACTCCATGAAGAAGTAGAGTCCAGAGCATGTGGACAATCAGTAGTGCTGCACTCTGCTACTTGTCTTCATCCTTCCATTGCCCAACAGTAGGATTTCAGCATGTGACATGGCTCTGTGGCCCCAGGATGAAGGAGAGCATGCTGACTGCAGCACTGGGAATGGCAGGCACATGGCAGCACGAAGATTGCAGGTGTTTTGGCGCTAGGTTCCCAGCAAGACACTGCCAGCTCATGAGGGACATGACAGGCCCACAGGCACTGGCCAAACTGTGGGACTGTGCATAGAACTAGTCTGAGTACCTTAGACCCGTACACCCACGGGTTTTTGCAAAAAGAAAGCTGCTTAATATGGATAGAAGCATAGGGCAGCCTAGGAGTCTGTGTATGTAACGATCATTCCACAAAACAAAGGGACAGTATTTGAAACAATAAATATTTGATACTAAATCACAGAAAAAAATGAACTGCAAGGGGAATCCAACTGCAATCTTTCTAACTACAAGGCTAGTCAAATTCAGAAATGGCTTGCCTAGGATACCTAAAACTTGTTCGGACAAAAGAAATGATTTAGGCAAAGTTGATCTGTACCGGGGTTTCAAGTAGGCTGTGCAATCCTTTTCCTGGTTCAGTAAAAAAGCTCTTTTACTCTCCAGGAGTGTCCTCAGTGGGAGGGCTATCTCACCAAGACAGAAATAAAGGCAGACTCCCTTATAAAGATCCCAAGACCATACTTGAATTCAGAATGGTTTTCATATCCTTCCTCGCTATCCAGAAAATTATGGCATTTACAAGGCTGCCTGAGGAGTGGGAAGGAGGGCTGTCTCATGGTCTTGTAAAGTAGCCAATGAGTATTTTTCGTCTGGTTTCACAGAAAATCTGGCTGTTGCGTGTGATTGCAGACACAGGTAAATTGCTCTGGTAGTGTAAAACTTGGTTTGGTCACTAATCCAAGTATCTACACCTGCTGTAAAGCCTAGTTTTGTCTATTCATGTATTTAATTCTTATCCTGTGAAAACAATTTGTGGATAGAAGAAAAAACCTAGTGTTTTGTTTCCACAGGGATCTTGACTTTTTTAAACATTCAGCAGCTGGAAGGAGAGAGCAAACAGAAGAACGAAAGGGGAACACCAAATACACCTCCTTGGGCAGCCCTATCCAATGCTTAACAACTCTTTCAGTGAAGAAATTCTTTCTGATGTTCCACCTGAATTTTGCCTGGTGCAGCTTGAGGCCATTTTCTCTCATCCTGTCATGCATTTCCTGGGGGAAGAGACTGACCTCCACCTGGCTGCAGCCTCCTTTCAGGCAGGTGTAGAGAGCAATAAGGTCACCCCCTGAGCCTCCTTTTCTCATGGAGAAACATTCCCAGCTCCCTCAGCTGCTCCTTATAGGATTTGCTGTCTAGACCCCTCATGTGCTTTGTTGCCCTTCTAAAGCAATATTTATCTCTTTCCCTATTGATAATTTGAGACTGCAGTTATTTCTAGATCATAAACATAATGGTATTTGGACTCCCTTTTAAAAGTCTGCATGCTTTTTTGGTTCCTCCTTGCTGCCTAAGGAGAAAAGGTCTTTATGCCACATCAATAGTAAAGGGCTATTTCATACAACCATGTCTGCTCAGTGCCACATAAAACTTTCTGAGATCTATTAAAATTAAGGATCACTGATATGTATTCATGTTACAAAAAAAAGTCACTAGTTTCCTGTTCAGACAATTTACCAGCTAGAAATGTTCCTGCTTTTTCCATGTAATTTCCAGTATTACTTCAGCATCTATGCAAAGCGGGAGACTGGAAAGCCTGAGATGGCACAATTTAGGGGTTCATATCCTTTAGAATGAAGATACAAGAGTCATATATCAGAAAGTATGATGCAATACAAAAAAAGCATGTAAATAGAGAGAATTACACTATGCTTACACATCTTCCTCAGGTGTTATGCTTGCATTCAGCAAATATAGGTGATTGAAACTCTTTTGTAATGTTTATCCTCTAATAAAAATGATAGTAAAACAGTAATGAGTTTTCTGCATCCTGTTAAATACTGTCTTTTGATTGTATCTGTATTCCTGTGTTCCAGGTGTTCAGGGCCACATCACATAAACAGCTCCTCATATATCCACAGAATGGCTTGGGTATGAAGGGACCCTAAAGATTATCTAATTCCTGACATGGGCAGGGACACCTTTCACTAGACCAGGTTACTTGGATCCCCATACAGCCTGGTCTTTAACACCTTTAGGGATGAGCAGTCCACAAATTCCCTGGGCAAGCCATTCCAGTGTCTCTTATAGTAAAGAATTTATTCGTATTACCTGATCTAAATCTATTGTCCATCAGATTAAGGCCATTTCCCCTTGTCCTACCAGTACACACCCTTATCCACAGTCCCTCTCCACCCTCTTGCAGGCCCCCTTTAGGTAGTGGAAGGTGCTATGAAATCTCCCCAGAGACATCTCCAGGCCAAACAACCCTGTCTACTTCAGTCTGTCCTCATAGCAGGGGTGTTCCAGCCCTGTGATCAACTTAGTGGCCCTTTTCTGGACTCCTTCCAACAGGTAAACATCTTTTGTGTGCTGGGGGCCCCAGAGCTGGACACAGTACTCCAGATGGAAGAAGAGGGGTAGAGTCACCTTCCTCAAACTGCTGGCTACACTTGTCTTGCAGCCCAGGACACAGCTGGCTTTCTTGGCATCAGGTGCCCATTGCTGAGTCATGTTGAGCTTTTTGTCCACAAACAGCCTCAAGCCCTTCTCCCCAGGTCTAGTTTCAATCCCTCCTCTACCCAGCCTGTGTGTGTGCTTACGATTGCCCCAAGCCAGGTGCAGGACCTTGCCCTAGGCCTTGATACAAAAAAAAAGGAACTTACTGTGGTGGCAGTCAGCTTCGTAACAAGTGTGAGGCATGTGAGTATGAGATGTCAAAGACATGTCAATCTCATGCTCAGAAACAGCCATGTCACGTAAATCCAGTGACTGCTAAATGTCTAACCAATGCCATCATCAGGGATTAGATTGTTTCCTGCCTAATTCCTTTCCAGCTACTAGCTGACTTCTCTCGCAGTAGTCAGATTTTAATTCTTTCATTCTGCATGCCTTTTTTTTTTTTGTCTTTATAAATGAATGCAAGCTTCACTAGTTCAGACTTTTAAATTTTTTAGGTCAATCTGCATGTTACCAATATTTACTTTAATGTAATATTTAAGCATAAAAACAGCTCTGTCTGATCCCAGGCCACACTTTTTTTTCTTAAAAAATCCCTTTTTGTTACAAACCTAGCAGGGTTTCTCCTGCCTGGATGAACTCCCGGCTGTGTTAGATATGAGATGTGTAAAGCAGATGAATACAAGCAGGCTCTAGTCATCATCTGTATCCTAACACCTAGAGACACTTGCCAGAAATGGATTCTTCCTGATGCATAGCCTTGAGGGTAATGGTGGTCCTACCTCTCACTGACCATTAGGGTCTATATGTGCAGTCTGCCAGAAACTCAGCCTTGGCACAACCCAAGTTTTGATGTCTCTGGCATGCCCTAAGGGGAGAATGAAGATGTTGTTGTTCTTAATGCATAAAGCAAAAGGGCAGACTGTTCATTAGAACTAAATAGAACATGTCTATTGTATCCAGGTAGGCATGAGTGCCTCATGTGATCAGGTTTTTGAAACTGAATTTCTTCTCTTGAGCTGTTAAAGTGGTGATCAACAAAGTCACCACACACATCTACCCATCCCCCTTCATTGCCTTTCAGTTTTCTCTGTTTCTTCCTTGGTTTTGAGCACCCAAAAAGACCTGAAGAACTGGCTTTCCCTGGGAAGCATACCTCTCTGATTTTCCAAGATCATTTCATCTAGATGGAATTTAAATTTCAAAAAATTATTGTCCTTTTACTATTGACTCTGTTTCACCTGTCAGAAATAGAGATAAAATCAAGAAGGTAAAAATAGGCCCTATAATGAAGATGTAGTTTGCTTATTCAACATAGTATTGGTGCTAATTTTGCTTAATCACTTCATAGCTTGCTTACTCATTTACTGAGCATAGTTTGCTTACTCATGAAGTATTGGAGAGCCCTGCTTTGTGCGTATCATTTCCAAGCACTATAGTGAAATTAGATACATTATTGCCATTTAAATTAATATGTCTATCAGGAGCTCTCTGACTACTTAAAAAAATTTATGACTACTTTAATTTGGATACCAAAGAGTGGCATTTTTCCAGTGGTGGTGAAACATAGTGGTGTGGGGATCAATGCCGAACCACTCAGCATAGCACTAAGTAAATTTATGCATAAAAATCTGTAATTAGGATTTGTTTAAGGACAGAGCGAAAAAAAGCACTGGAGGTAGGGGGAAAAGAAAATATTCTTCTTAATTTACTACAGGCCACAAGCAAGTCTTTAGAATGCAGTGTGCGTGGGAGAGATAATGAATTTGTCAATAAAATCAAAACACTCATCATTTGTAGAGGAAGCCAATGAGACAAGGAATAGAGAGACCCTGCAGAAGGAAGAAGCAGACAGGTAAGACAGACAAAGGGTGACTACCTGCAGAAGACACAGCGAGCCCCTTGAGAATATTCTCAAGGTTGGAAAGATTTTGGACACGAAGCCAGTAAACAGAGCTGATGAGGTGAATTAACATTCAAACATTCAGAGAAAGAAGATGAAATCCAAAACAGTGATTTATGTGGACTGATGAGGGCAATGACTGCACTTTGGAGAATCCTTTACTAATCAAGGCAGCATGCATGAGTGCCTGAATGAAATGTTTGGCCATAATGATGGAGATTATAAGGCTCTTCTTTGAAGTTCTTTGAAGATGTTGAAGACAAAGAAGTGGCAGGTTTTTGGAAATGTATTTGTGATTAGCAACACTAGTGAGAATGGTGTCACTGTGGAAACACGAAAAGTTAGATTGGAAGGCATCCAAAGGGAGTAAATTGTTGTATTTTGCAGTGTAATAAAGGAGTTTAGAAAGAGTGGAAAGGAGAAAAATGGGTAAAAGATAGAAATGGGCAAGAAAAATCAGGGCTGATTTTTTGAGAAACATGGAACCTTGAAATGAGAGTTGGAAAGATATATGGAGAAATTTGAATTGGACAACAGAAGTAAGAGGATCAATGCTGAGCCACAAGGTAAGATGGAAAGTACAAAAAAGAGAAACTATTTTGTAGACCTCGGAAAAAACTCATAAGCAGGAGTGTGAGTTTGCCATAGAAACAGCCCTCCCTGTATGTGTATTCAGAAAAACATAACATATTCTCTTTGGCTGTAACAATATCTGTGAATTAATGTATGTCTGAAACCAATCTCTGGCCCTGGCCAAGTGCAGCAGAGAGCCCATGTCCACATTATTAAATCTTCTCTTCTGCCAGAGAAGAATAGTTCCATGTGAATTGTCTGTAGTTCCTCCTAATTCCTAAATTCTGCCTTGGGGATTGTTTGGGAGAATGCTATTAGGCACAGGTTAAGTGTGTGTCAGGGACAATCTAGTAGTTTGATGGTTTGAGTCTCAAAACGTTTAAAGTTTCATGAAGTTTCTTGTATAAAGATACAGCCCCTTTCTGGTCAGTCCAGATTTTCTTGCTGAAGATGGCTATACATGTCTATTTGGGTAAGGTTCATGGAAACAGAGTGAAAAGGATAAGGTCAAGATGCCGAGAAGGCATGACAGGGTTCAACATTGGTAATGACATGCTGAATGTCTTAATCTTTACCATTTCAGGTCAGCAGGGTATTGGGTTAAATATCTTTCCTTCAGCATACTTTCATCAGATGAATTCTGAGTGTGTCACTAAATTATTAAGCTCAGTGTCTTCATGGGGACTGAGGCTGTAAGTTTAACGTAAAATTAATCTAGCAGATAAAGAATATTTCACATTCGTACACTCTGGGGGAAAAAGGGAGCCTATCATCAGAGTAGGCTATAGCAGCTGTGAGTAACCAACTGTCTCATTCCAGTTACCAAGAAAACTGATGCAGATCAATAGCTATTGTCCCACGACTTTCTTTTGTAAAAATCAGCACAAATAAAGGGATAAACTGGAAAGAAATTGGATGACCTTTGTTTCAAATGAAATCCATTACCCATGTGTGGTATACTAGAAAAACATTTAGTGGGAAGCCAAACTTGAAACACTTGTGAGCAGAGAAGGGTGATGCTGTGCTCTCTCAGCCAATGAAGTACATTGACTCCTGAGAGCACATGAACAGCACCAGCTTCTGCAGAGGAAGGTGCAAGGGACAGTGTAGAAAGGCAGAGCAGTTTCACAAGGATGTAGTACACAGTTTTTATTCCACATAACCTGAAGACTGTTTACTGACCAGAAGAACTATGCATTTTGTCTCCAGATATATTCTTCTCTGTCCTTCTCTTCCCTACTGCTTCTCCTCTTTTCTGCAGCTCAAGGTGTTCTTTTTACGTTGCCAAATGTCTTTGTGAGGAATCACCCCTGAGCTGTAACTTGGTAATCATAGTCTCAGTGTTGTCATCATTGTCTCCACTGCAACTAGCTAGGTTGTATAACAAAAATAATTGTTCTGTATTCTGCTAATAAAAGTATCCAATTACTGTGTTCTGTGTTGCAGGAACATTGCAGTTATGTGAGAGAATTCAAAGAAGAGCTCTGCTTTTTAAAAAAATATTAATGAATCCCAAAAGGCATAATTTTAACAGAAAAATTTTCAATAAATAGGAAAATTAAACAGAAAATATTATTTCATATACATTACATTCTTTAGGAAAACAGTTGTCCAATACAGCAGCATAAACAATGTAAACAAAGATTTCTAGAAATTTCATGCTTCCCATCATATGGATTAGGGTGGAATGTTATCTTGACCAGACTCTTTCACATATAGCTGTTTTATTTCAGTGTCTGCCCTTGAGTTATGGATGCTCATTGTCAGACAACAAGTTTTATTAATTAGTACTCAGGACAAAATAACAGTAAAGGGATATAGCCAAATAAATTAGAAATAAGCTATAATGATTTTTACATCCACAATAACAACAAAAAAAGTTCTGATCTGTTTTCTAAGAATTTCTGTCCCTAAAGGAACAAAATCCTGAAAAACACTTGCCATAAGTATCACATTTTGACTGAGGTTCCTGGTACAAGGAAGTTGCATATAACTTTTTGTACATAGGTTCTCACACTGAGAGAATTTTGGTTTTCCTCTTAGAATAGGTGACAGATGTAGCTTGCAAGATGCAGGAATTCCTAATGAAAAATTTAAAGAGGATGTCTTCACCTGTGTTTTCATTTCTTCAGGGAATCCTAACTCCAAAGAGTCCTTTCCTCTTTGTAACCCCTCTATCCTGGCTTTTCCCACCCCCTTTCATCCTTGGTTTCCTTCCCTGCATTTAGTTTCTTCCCATTTGGACCATTACTGGTTGAGTTGTTCAGTGTCTGTGCTGCCTTTCTATGTGCACATTCCGTAGTTAAAATCCCCTCAGAGTATTCCACATTTCTAGACATTTACCTTGTGTTACCCAAGAGGGAACACTAATGTCAGAAAACTGTCGTTAGTCTTCAAACAGCTTGTAACAATAAGGCAGGCAATTATCCTAAGCAACATTTTCCATTTCTGTACATTTCATTCAAAGAGTAACACTTCAATCAAAATTAAATCTTTGTGACTTTGTCCCATTTGTGAAGCGACAATGAGGAGTTCTCATTAGAGCTCCTGCTTCTTCTCTTGCAGAATTGACCTTTTGCAGATAGTGTGGCAAATCCTCCCTAGTATGCAAACTTGTGCTGCTGCTTCTGGATAGCAACTGCCAACTTTTGAACCTAATTCAAAGCCTACTGAAACTGATGGAAAGGCTCTTGTTTCAAGAACTGTGGATAACTGTTGCATTTCACGGACTCAAACAAAAGCACTGAGAGTTCTATTAAGCCTGTGAAAGTGAGGTGGAGCCACATAATATACTATCAAACCTAACCCACGTACACAGCAATCAAATCAGCTCAAAGTGGCACCAGCATCAGCAGGTGTATTTTCAAATACTTTTTGCCTCTGAAAGCATATAAATATGTCATTAAGAACAAAATAAATCCTCATCAGTGATGGAGTTTAAAAGACAAACTCAAACACCTGCTAAGCTATTTGCATTCATTAACATCCAAGCTTCATTTCACTAGAGGTGGGGCACCTGCAAAATTCGCTTTGCAGAAAAGGATTGAATTCCTTAAGTCAGTTCCTTTCAGGTTTTCCTAATTTTTCTAAATAGATTCCACCTTACAATATTTTTTTTCTATTACATTAAAAAGATTTAGGATGGCCATGATAGGGAGAAACAGGCGACTCCATGAATAACAGTATAAGTTTAAATTTGCACCTAAAGTCCATTCCCAGCTTTCCTTACATGTGTTTGGTAATAGAAAGTCAGAGATCATTTGACAGTCAAAATGAGAAGTAACAGTGCCTCTGCAGACACTTCTTTCCTTGTGCAATCAGCAGTGAGAAACTGTTCACGACTCATTGTTTCAATAAGAATACTAACTTAGAAAATACATTATTCTAAATCAGATCTTTACCCAGAAATACAGGAAGTTAATTTCAGTTGTTGCTTTTTAATGTGATTTGCTGTACAAGGACTAGTAAACCTCTCTTAAGATTTAATCACAGAATCACAGAATATTCTCAGTTGGAAGGGATTCACAAGGATCATCAAGTCCAACTCTTAAGTGAACAACCCATACAGGGTTCAAATCCACTACCCTGGCATTATTACCACCATACTGTAACCAACTGAGCTATTGTATTATTTGAAGGGCTGTGTATTATATGAAGAAAAATATATGGTAATTGATCATCTAGAGAAATGTACCATAATTAACATCATAATTAATATTCAATCTATCAAGGAATTCTAAATATGACTAGCTCTTTGCCAAATCTCATAGAAATTCATGCAAAAATCCTTCCAGACATAATAAAATGTACTTGAATGTCATGGTGATTCATACTCTGTAAATGTTGAGAAAGATGGAACACTCCCAATTTTTAAATGGATATTTGTATGGTCTAAAATTAATATTTTGTTAAAACTTTCTGGGCTTTATCACAGGACAGATTTCAAGAGCTGTTCCTGCCATTTGTCTGACCAAGAAACATTAAAAAAGACAACTCAGGTTAAGGACAGTTTGTGCTATTTTTGAATTGCTGTCTGAACATGGCAGGATCACAACTTGAGCTGTGTTGTTAATCCAGTAGAATAAAAGGTGTGTTGGAAAATATTAAAATATCTTGAAATTTTATATAGAAAGAAAAGGCCCAATTCCTTCATTTTGCCCTAAAGCTGAACAGCAAGACAGACATGCTAGTAAAATGTCATGCTTGTTACATGTTTGTATCATAGAGTCTGGGCCATCTTGAACTATCTTAACTGCCTGATGTTATCATGTGCCTTGTGAAGACTGAATCTCTCTCTTTAAACCTCAAGTCCCTTAGTCATGCAGTTAGACATGAGTCATAGCTTTCAGTGGAGAAAGTTTCGTGCCTTCATATACAAATAAAAGATTGAACATAGGAACACTGTTCTTAAACAGAAGGGTAAATAGAAAGATTACGGAATGCATATTTTCTTAAGAGTATTTTAATTTTCTAATTGCTTTTTGGTATTTACTCTTGCTTGCTGTGTTCACAGGTTTTGTGGGACATATATCAATACACTTTTTAAGTATGACCTTCATCATACAAAAACCTATGTACGAATTACTGTTTATGTAATTATTTAGGCGTGTAATATGTAGCAGCAGAGTTTCATGCTGGTCACTGTTGGCACATTTGTCTCATTTTTCCCCTCTGTTTTGACTATCTTAGAATACTCAATTACATGAAAATTTAGTTAGGCAAATGTTCTAGTTTTGGCCCAGCCTGGTTACATCTGGGTACATCTAATCCATCTCTATATGGAGAGAGCTTCAAGAGTCCTGTTACTTCTGATGCCAATTGAAGTAGCTGAGTATTGTTAACTACAGAACTCAGAAAGTCTCAGAGGCTGTCATCAGGAATAAAGACTGTATATACCATGGTATTGATCTCTATTAAAGATTTTAAATAACTTTGTTATATCCACCCTAATACCTGATGGATATGGAAAACAATATTTTGTTTGGACAATCATCTCAAGTAAAGAAAGCACAGTGTTTTGGTACACTGCCCTCCCAAATCTGCCTATCACCACAACCACCTCATCTACTCCTCCTTTGCAACAGTCCTGCCCTCTCAGGCCCTCTTCTCTCTCCTGCAGTGCTGAGGTTGTCCTTAGAGGCCCATTCCCATTTCTCCTCTCCATCAAGGTGGATGTAGAGAAGTACTAGCAGACTTGCTGTTAGTGCCTCCCCTGCCAGGTGTAGCCAAGCAGCACAGAGAGGAGCTGTCCTACCATCACTCTGCTTAGCTAGTTGTCTGCTTCTGCTCTGTCATTTCACTATATGCAGGTGGATAATTTCATGTGGAGTCTGAAATGATCATCAGACATCTTCCTGGCTCCAGGAGTTGCTGTGCTCTATTCCTAGCACTTTGCTTGCTGACTGTGGAGACGTGGAGATAAACTCTTTGGCATGCACATGCCAGCATGAATTTCAGATAGTCAGCAAGGCAAGTCCACTTTTAACCTTCAGAAACACGGCTAAAGCCTGATTTGGGCTCTGCCACACCATCTGAGACCTGAAAGGGAAGGGACTAGCTCGATGGTTTGAAGAGTAGCTCACATTATAACTAAGGCAAAAAGTTAAAACACTACCTGGATGGTGATGGTAAGCCACTTATGACATGAATGAAAAGGATGAAGGTAGTAGTCAGCTAGAAAGTGATTTATAAACAAATTTTCTTGTGTCTCTTTTTTACTCCAAAAGTAGTGTTGGATTCTGAGGAACAAGGGAGAAACACCACCAGTCATTTTTTTTCTGGAGTGCAAATGTCTTAGCTCTAATATATACAAATTTCTCCAAAGAGAATGAGCCTATTTAGAAATCAAACTCTCACAGAAAATCTCAATTCAAAGAGGTTTTCAAGTCAATATCTGATGGAGATAACCCTTGCCTAAAGAGAGGATATTCAGGAATAGATAGCAATGTTAATTTTTAAAAAGCTAAACTGTCTTCTGATTTATTAAGCATTTTTTTTTAGTATGAGTCACCACAAACCTCCTGTTGAAAATATTCCATATTGATTCTTACAAGTCTCTTTAGCTCTTGTTTTCCAGAGTCTGTTGTTTTCATACACCCCTCCTACAGTACTGAAATTCAGTTTTGTGCCATTTTTCATCTTAATGGAAATCTGGAATGTCTGACCAAAAATAAAATATACATACAATGGTTTTTCCCTCCTAAAATTCAGATTTCTCAAGCACTGATAAAACTAAGATTTAAAAAAGAATTAAAATATTTTTATTTTATCCTGCAGAAAGGGAGAAGGTAGTCAGGGCAGCTCATTTAAAACTTTTGTTTATCCTGTTCGTTTATCTCACTCTTTCTCCCTCTCCTTTCCTTTTAATACTGTTTTACAATTAGGAGAGTAAAACACTCTGCCAGCTTGCTCAGAAGCCCTTACAACCTTATGTAGCCCAGAAGATGGACAGTCAGACAGACAACCAATCAGGCAATGTTTTACTCTGTGTTTGTACCAGCATAACTGTCCTAGTTTGGACAAATTTGGAGGAAAATATACTCTGATAGAAGTCAGGTTGCAACCACCCCTCCCCCCAGGTTTGAGAAAAAGAAAATTTTCCTCGAAGGAAAGTGAAAGAGATAAAACCTATTTATTTAACAAACACACAGGAAAGGAATAATAATGCTAAATAATGAAATCTCTCTCTGTGGAGAGAGAAAACCTGGGAAGATTTCAGAGTCCTTCTGTAAGTGTGGTCTCTCTCCTCCTCGGAGCTGGGTCGGTGAGGGCCCACCCCCCCCCACCAGGCCTCCGGGAAAAATTCTCCCGATGTGTTCAGATGTTGTTGAAACAGTCCAGAAGACAAGAAGAAAAACCAAAGTCCCAGGAAAACAAAGTTCAACTCTCCGTTTCCTGCCAGGAAAAAAAGCCGGAAAAACCAAGCTGGCTGAAAAAAAACCCCCAAGGGTACCGCAGAAGCCGAGGAGTGTATCTCGGTGTCTTTGAAACAACTGCTTTGAAAAGTTTTTTTGTTTGTTTGTTTGTTTGGGGTTTCTTTTCTTTTCTTTTCTTTTCTTTTCTTTTCTTTTCTTTTCTTTTCTTTTCTTTTCTTTTCTTTTCTTTTCTTTTCTTTTCTTTT
>VZTI01001908.1:408804-459908 GCA_013397865.1 Struthidea cinerea | reverse complement strand
TGAGGTGTGGCCTCATCACTGCCAAGTATGGGGGGACAATAATTTCCCAAGTCCTGCTGGCCACTATTTCTGGTACAAGCCAGGATGTCTTTGACTCTTTTGGCCACCTGGGCACGCTGCTGGCTCATGTTCAGCTGCTGTTGACCAACACTTCCAGGTCCTTTTTTGCTGAGCAGCTTTCCAGCCACTTTTCCTCACTCCTGTAGCATTGTATGGGGCTATTGTGACCCAAGTGCAGCACCTGGCACTTGGCCATGTTGAATCTCCTTCAGCTGGACTCAGCCCATTGATCCAGCCTGTCCAGAGCCCTCTGCAGTCTTCCTACCCTCTAGTAGATTGATATTCATGCCCGGTTTGGGGTTGTCTGCAAACTTGATGAAAATGGACTCAATTCCTTTGTCCAGATCATCCAGCCTGTACAGTAGAGGTATTAGAGATAAGAACCTCCTTTGTTTGCTTCATTGCTGTTGAAGGAGCATGCTGTGTATCAAATAACAATGAGAACTGTTCCATAAAAGAAGAAAAATGTCGTCAGTGTAGATGTATTGTCTATCATGACACATATACAAGGGAACTAACTAAATGAGGATCCAATAATGCTGACATGTCGCGAAATATTATGGGCATTTAATATGTGAACAATAATAACACAGATTATTTGTGAGTGATTTTCTGACCTTTTAAAGAACAAACTGTAAAAGCCAGGAGTTTAGATGCATGGGACACAGTGCAGCAATGCTAATGTTTGCACAGATCGTATAAAAGACTGACGTCTGTATCCCCATAATACATACCTGTGGCATTTATCTGCTGATTGATATCACTAGTATGTTTTCTTTCTCTGCATAGACAAGTTAGAATGGACACACATATCAATAAACAGACTGTAGAGGAACACTGAACCTCACTAGACCAGAGCTATATTTTATGTCCTGGAGAACAAGCTATACCAACTATTTTCCTTGTCTTTTGCCTGACCCTGAAATAATCCTTTTTCTAATGTCTATCTTTCTTTCAGGACTAGCTTTCTTACTCAAGTTTCATATTAGATTTAAAATCCTTTTTGTCACTTCAAGTTTTGGCTCACACTTTATCTCCAGCTCCCACTGAATCATGCCCTACCTCTCTCTGAGGCCTCAGTTCCATTATTTATTTTCACCATAGGCTTTGTTTTGTTACCTCTGCACCACAGTCTTAGTGTTGATGGGCCAGAGGGGAATGTTGAAACTGCAGATTCAAATTTTTAATTTTCCTGTCTTATACCCTATAGATCAGAGTAACAAAAATAACAGTTTTGAGAAAACTCCTATCCAACTACTGCATCTGTCATATGGAGTATGTAACATGAAAAAAGAAAATTCCTGAACTTTCCTCTGAAAATAAGTTTTACTGAAGAAATGCAATCTGTAGTTTTCTTGAACAGAATGTAATTATATAAATCAGGTATATTATTCACATTAAAAGAAAATAGGCTTACTAAGAAATTTTCAATTGTTTTTCCAAAGTCGGTGGAATATTTTCCCCCTTTTTGAACACAGGTTTTTTGTTTGTTTGTTTGTTGTTTTTTACTTTAATCTGATTCACAGGTATAAACCTTATTTTTCTGACATTTAAAGGGATGCAGTGTCTGTAAATAGTATGAAAATATTTCAGTTTTCCAGGACTGAATATTTGAACAAAGGCACAGTAAAATAAATAAAAATGTAGACACTGTCAAAGACATCTTGGAATGGGGGCTTCTACAACATAAGCCCGCAGTGCAATTAATAATAAGCAAAGTATCTCTGCACATAAATTGAGGTTCAGTATAAATATCATTATTTTAACTGAAAACCTAAAGAGCAAATTAACAAGCTGTATCTTTTTTGTTAAAGTGGGAATTACCACAAAAAGCACACCATCCAATGTATCTCATGCCAGTGTATCCAATTTATCTCATGCCAATGGAAGCAATAGAAAAAGTTAGCGCGCCTCACGATATTTTCCTGGTTCCTTCTTCAGCCCATCCACCCACTCCTTCCTTTCTCCAGTTCTGCTGAACTCTCTGAAGCTACTCTCATTCAAGGGGTCGTTTCCAGGCCAGTAGTGTTTCTGCAAGTTTTTCACCAAAGGGGCTCCTGTGAAGCGTTCCCACACCCTACCTTTGCCTTTCCATATCTGCTGTATCGGGGAGGTTTGCATCAGGCTTAAATTGGGAATGATTCTGGCGCAAAAGCAACCAGGATCACCAGGATCAGTGAGCCACAGTTCTGTCTTTTAGTTCAGCATTAAACTATTCTGATGTTAAATACGACTCATTCAGAGCCAATTCATATCCAGCTGAAGTCAGCAGGAGTCCTGCATGGATTTCAGTGATCTTCATTTAAAGCCCAGAGAAAGCAAAACCTTTTTTTCCTTGTGTGAGCAAGATAATAAAAATGGGAACAGTAATGATTGATTATGTAGGTCATTGTCAGTTCTGTGAGCTATGCGTAATGTATAATGTGTTAGGCTAACCTTAAGGAAAAGTAGTTTGTGATGGGGAGTAGAGATGACTAAATTCTAGGTCCTGGAGTACTTGTTTTGTTCATCTTGATGTGAATAGCTCTTGTGTTTCACTGGGTCTTGGTAGGACAGAGATAAATTTAGAAGCAAATTTTGCCTTAGATTCACTTCACTCACAGTGTCTATTGACTTAAACGAAAACTGATTTGACTTAGCTAGGGCAGAATTTTGTATGCACACTTTTGAATTTTAGTAGAATATATATCTATGTCCTAAGGTACTATGTTAACTTTTCTGATGTTGTTTTTAGTTGCCATTTGTTAGTTTTTATGCTTTTAAAATAAATATCCACTCCCAGAAGCAAAATAAATTTTAAAATGCCTATTTTCACTGGTTTTTTTATTTCTATATTAAGTATGCCCTGCATACACTATAGTGCATGATTAGGAAAGGAAGGCTTGATTACTAGAACTTGTGGCTCTTGGCGTCATTAAGAATAAAGTCCACAAGAACAACTTGGAAGCACACTTCGGATGAGTATCAGAGTATTAGGCATAAATCACACAGAAATATACCTCTGTTGCATTCCTGAAAGATACGATACTCAAAACAAACAACTGAGCAGAAACTGAAAAAAGCCTGGAGTTACTGTAGAGTTTAATTATCCACTTGGGTTTTTTTGTTTTGGTTGTCGGGTTGTTGGATTTTTTTTTTAATCTATTAATGGCACTGGGAAGAAGTAAAGCACAGACTGAGGAAAAAAGTCTTCCAAGCATTTAGCAAAAGCTATGCCCTCTCCAGAGATGTTTGATCTCTTTGTGGTGGTACAATGAGCTGTTCTTTTGGCAAGAGGAGGTACACTAGGTAGTTCACACCACACAAATTATTTACAAGTTGCAACAGCTGTAACTCCATTTTTTTTTCTGAAAGATAGAGGGAATTCATCCAAGTGTAACATAAATATGAAAGTCCGATGTGTCTGTGTCAGATACCATCCTCAAAGATATTTCACTTGGAAAGAGTGAATTGAAATCTCCAGATATTATTTCACACTGAGAAAAATATAATAATGAAAACAATGCTTTTCAAGAATAGGGGGTCTGATTATTTATTTATTTATTTACTGTGGAATGTAGCAGTGTAATACGCTAAACAATCTTTTGAAGGGCATAAGTAAAAATCCTTTGAACTTTTATTCCCTTGTCAAAGAATGCAACCCTTCTGTCTTGCATGGTACCAGTTATCCAGTCAATAGCATATTTTTAATGAAAAGCAAATTGTATATGACTGCGATTATTGAATATTTGTTTTATTTTCATGGTACTTGGTTATCAAATATGTGTTTCCTCATGAACAGGCTGATTCCAAATGCATCACCAGGAGTTCTTGAATGTTAAGCTGTTTTGGCCAGTCATGTTGGGAAGAAACATGGTGAATTTTATATCTCTCACAAGAGATATGCAAAAATAGCACAGTTTTCTTTGTAACACTTTAGTAAATCCCATCTTAGAGCTAGAAATGGGAAATTGCTTTGGTTCCATTCAATGCCCCATTCCTCAAATTAAAATTTTTCAAGATAAAGGATTTGGCAAGATTATCACCCATTAAGCAACTGCCAGCATAACCAGAGCCATGAAATGCTCTTTCTGCAAAAAGTAATAGGATGGGCTCAGCTGTGCAGCCTCAGATTTCCCCCTTGACTTTTCCCTTGGCCAGCAGTATTCTGCAGTAGGGGTGTTTCCAGCGTTCCTTTTTCCCCAAGAGAGTAGCCAATTAAGGAATCATCCTTAAAGTAAAATTTAAACAGTGTTAATCAATGGGTGGATAAGAGTTATGGAAGCAAATGTGATAAGTAATTAATTTAATTAATTTAATTTTTTCATCTTTTGAATTGCTCAGTTAATGGAAAGAAGGTGACAGTGAGATTGTGAGGAGTGCTGAGAAGCATTTAAAGATCTCATCTCTTTTGTTGTTTAAATAAAAAAAGAGCAGATGTGTCATGTAAATATTCATGTTAATAAATGAAAAGTCATTTTATAGAAATATTTAATAAAATTCTTTCAAACTATGACTATCTGGGAGAATATTCCTCTTGCAACTTTATCAAATATTCATGTAATCTCAGTTTACAGTAAAAAAACATAATTAAAATTTGAAACAAATATTTGAAGAAAACATCTGGCAGCATTTTTGCAGCTCAAGTTATATGTGATGATAATTGAATAGTGCAAGAGTAAGCTGATAAATGGAATATCCACAAGAGATAGTGGGGAAAGATGCAGCAGACAAAAGACAAAAGAAAATATGTCTGTCATGTATATCCTACTTGCTTAAAAGTTCTGCTTATAAATTGCATGTTATCAAATAAAAAAATGAATTAATAATCAAGAGGTTCTGTTGATATTTATAAATGTTTCATGTAAACTGAGAGTGAATGTAGCCATTTTAAGTTTTGTAAATATTTTTCATTCTTTCCACTTCATCATTTGGAGCCTATGTAAACCTGGCATTCTCTATGCATATCTATGCAACTAAAGAATTTGTAGTATTCATGATCCAGCACCTGAAAAAAAGCAAATGCCTCCCCCAAAACAAACAAACAAAAATAAAACCCAAAGAAGATAGGTATTGTCACAACATTAAAAGAAATAGGATTATAGAACCATTTATGTACCGTATTTCATGTTTTTCTCACAGGCCTGGAGGTGTGGAGAGATACAGTTCACATAACTACTGAAGTCTCAGTTAAAAAAAAAACACTTTCATAGATTTTGAAATTTAGAAAACCATAAATATGGCTACAAACCATGGTGGGAATCTGTGCGGGCACAGACAGGCTCTTTGTGTCAACATTCCCATGGACCTGAGGGATGGACATGATCCCTCCCCATGGCTCTTTCTGTCAACATCTCCCCATGGACCTGATCCCTCACATGGTACTGCTGGAGCAGGGAGTTTGGGGAGGCTCACTACCCACCACCATTCTGCCTGCCATGGAACACAAAGCCCCAGTGCTGAGGCAGAGACTGAAACTGAAACAGGACGTTGTGAGGCAGAGAGGGACTGACTGTGAAAGCCAAGCCCCAAGGAATTTGGGGAGGTACTCTCACCACTGATATCCAGCAATGGCCTTTCCCAGCCACTCTTCCCTCCTGCCCATCACACAAGTCCATGCCAGGTACAACACATGTTCCTACAATGTCCCTTTCCTCTCCAAAGCTACAAAGGTCCCTTCCAGCACCATCATCCCTGTCATCCAACCTGACACCCAGAGTGGGTCCTTATGGGGAATCTCTCAAGGACGCATCCCCAGGCCCAGAAAGGTGCTTGTCGACTGGCATGCGTCCTCTCCTCTCCAGCATACATTCTGTGTCAATGGGTAGAGATCAACCCAGATATTTATGGAAAAAGAAGCCAAAAGGATGTTCTTCTCACCCACAAAGAGGGTGCTTACTCTATCTGGGCAAGGGGGCCATGGCCCAGATGGCAGCTGGCTCTCTATGTGCTGGGTCCACCTCAAACTTAGCTATCAGGGAGTCAGGCATTTGGGGGGATGTTCCACCAAAGGGCCACCACTTTCTCTAATCATTACTTCCTAATTTAGCTTGTTGGCATAAGCCACAGATAATACATTTATCACATAGCCTCAGGCTGATCTCTCTGATTTTCTCCCTACCAAAAGTCACTTACCTACTGTTACTTGGTCATTACTAGGCTAGATGGATGCTAATTTTATGCCCGTATATTAAATTAGATTTTCTCTTTGAAAAGCAGGTGATTTTTCCTTATTTATATATATATTTTTAATCTGTCATGTATACATTTGGGAGGTAGACAAAGTAAAGTTAGGCAAAATACACTTAGTTCAGTACAGCTTAACAATTTTCTCTTTTTGAAACCATCTGTCAAAGTCACGATACCAATTATTCTCAGGGAAGTAAGGCCGTGTTTTTAAAAGGACATTAACCTTAATTCATATGCAACATCTTGCTTTCAAAAATCACCAATATATTTCTTTTCAGTAAATTATTTTGTTAATCTGGAAAAAAATGCCACTATGAATGTGTCCTTGTGCTGACACTTTATGTGCAGGTTAACCAAAAGAAAATTCTCCCCTTTGGAGCATTTTATACCTACTTTGGAAAGAAGTCTCCCCAGCCAATTATAGAAATTTACAATGAAGTCCTTCTTTGACAAGTTAGCTAACGGCAAATTCAAAAAGTATTAAATATCTGTAAATATTTTTGTTTCTATTTCTAGGTCAAGCATTTCTATTTCATGAATTGGATGCTATAGTGAAAAAACAAACCAGAACATGGTTTAATGCATACTCTGATCTTCTAACAGCATGCAGAAAACTTATGGCCTCAGATAACGATGTTCTAAGGCAGTAGTGCTCAAATTATAGCTCTTAAGGGACCTGAATATGGCTCTCATGAAACCAGTGTGTCTCATTTGTGTTCCTTTTGCTGTATTTTAGTCCTGGAGATGGAAAAACAATGATAGTAGAAGAAAAACCCTGTGCAAAAACACACCTGCAAGGGAATACTGGAACAGCAGAGAACCACCTTGCAACCCTTTTAATTAAGTGAAAGATGCAGGGGGAAAAAAAAAGAGGCATGGGGTAGTAACTTCTCTGAATGGAAATGCATATGGGAGAACACAAAAAAAAAAAAAAAAAAACCCCTTTTCAGGTCTTAAAGCTCTTTTTGCCTCCTGACTAGGATATCCAGATTCTTGAAATAGAAGGTCCAACTGAGTCAAGCCAGCAGACCATTTTAAAAACCCCAGATTTTTCTGGTTCAAAAACTGGGGTTTTACTTATACATGATTTTCTGTTTGTACAGCTGAAAGCCAACCTGAGCTTCAATTTCTGTCCTAGCATTTTTTTTCTTTTTATGTTTCTCCCAAATATGACTTCAAAGGCTGACAAAAGAATATCATGACAGATATGTCCTCCCCCATGAGTGTACTTGGCTCATTTTTAGTCCTGTCTTACAGACTTGAATTTCTATGACTCTGTGAACCTTCAGTACAGGTTACATAGAAATAATCTTTGAATACTTTACCAAGCTGCCTTTTTTTTTTTTTTGCAGAGGCAGAAAGATAATTCAGTGAGGTTCACATAAGCTTGTTCTGAAGTCACTACTACACCCCTTCTCCTGTGTCATTGTTGACATTTCCAGATCCTTATGCACACAAACTTTCTAATGATTTAATTTTACAACCCATTTCCATTTAAAACTGGAAAAAAATTCTAATACTTCCTATGAGTTCTCAAGATGGATGAATAAGAATTTAGAAGACACTGTATGTGTTTGTTTTGTTAATTTTCCCTGCGTTTTTATCCTTTATTTGCTTTTCCCAAATATCTTGGCACATTTTTTGAACTGTCTGTTTTATCTGTGGAAACAGAGGTTTTGTCACTCAGTGTTGTATCAGAAAGATTATTGTTTATAAAATACTGTATAACCACATAGCAAATGCAGGATCATACCTACGGACAATGAAAAGTACTTTTGACAAATTGTTCTTGCTTATTTGCTCTGACAGTTTGAAGGGAGGTCCAGTCCCACAGAATACAGTGTGCTTCAGTGCTGTGTTGCATATAAAGGATGTCAGCAGTTGCTTAGAGCTATTCACTTTGCCCCTGATGCAGTCAGACTGGTATGCATGTGCTTAGCTTAATGTACAAGAGCAGCTAACCAGGGACACATGGTGAGGTCTGAGAGTTTGGCTCATTTCCTGGAGCACAGCACAAGAGAAGTAAGAGACAGTTAATGATCTTAAGGTCAGTAGACCTTGTGCTGCAAATATACTGGCTTCAGAAAAATAAAAATCATAAACATACTTTTTTATCTCTTATTGCTAAACAAAGGAAATATGAATCATCTAAGCAAACATAGGAACAAGCAAACAAACACATGAATAACAGAAGGACCCTTAGAAAAGTGTAGTCTTTTAACCTTGTGTACTGGCAATATTGAGTATGACTAATTATGTCAGGCTGGTTACACTCTATGAACTGTTTGTAGGCAATTTCTAAGCCAAAAATTATTTTAAAATCTTCAAATAACAAATGCATACCCTCTAAGACACCAGCTTTTTTCTACCACTGTTCTACTAATAGCTAGCACTGGAAATAGAGTATTGAAATAAGTTTGATTTAGGATAACTGATCTTGTGTTTGAAGATTTTTTTTGCTTATAAAATATATCAACATAAAGTGTTCAGAAGTATAATTCAGATAATTTGTGATTAAAATCTATTAAAATATGCAAAATAAAAGGCATGAGAAAATGAAACTGTAAAGATGCTGAGTTTTTTGAGAAATCTTACTCAATGCCTTCAGTGCGTAGAGACTATCTAGATTCCTAGTAGTCTTGTGGTTACATGTGAATGATGTAAGAGGATGAAACAATATGATATAAGTTATTGTGCACAATTTGCAGTTTCCATATGTGAGGGCTACAAGGATCCTTGCCTTTCATGTGAGATCATTACCCAAAAGTTGTAGTTTGACTTTAGGCTTGCCAAAATCACACAGAAAGTCCAGAGCTCTTGATGTCCATGTGGGTCCCATAATCATACCTGATTGTACAAGGGATGGTGAAGTCATCTGTCCTTTCATTCCTGTGAAAAGAAGTGAGTTCAAAGGAATAGTGGGATTGGACTTGCAAATTTTGATGATTAGCCGAGTGCTATCCCACAATGGAGGAAAAAACCTTTAACAGACCCAAAAGGTCTCCTGTATGTGACCAGCTCTTAGAGTTCCTTCTTGCGCATAGCCTTCCAAGATAGGTAGAGTGAGCCTTTCTGCTATCAGCCATACATAAGTATTAGTGTGTGATTCTTAGAAGATGAGAAAATCTGATGAGCAGAAGACTTCTTTTATTATTATTTTTATTTAATTTTTAATTTTTTATTTTTTATTTACTGTGTTTTTTTCCCATTAGGTTATGAGAGTGTTCTCTCTGGAGATGAAAGATTAAGGTGTGCATACATGTGTGCGCAGTAGAAAATATTGGCCCTTTCAGTCTTTAAAGTCTCTGAACTGCAAAACTTGTATTTTTCTTAGATCAGATTTTTACAGGATTTACATAACAGACAAAAGAAAGAAAATTTTCAAGTCCAAAAGAAAAACAGCTGATAGTAGCAACACCACCCAGTTTTAAACTTTTCTGAAATGGAGTATCATTCAGCAATTTCAAAGATCTACTGGGGAAAAAATATACAAAATAAATCATGTTAGAAATTAGAAAAGTCCCATTTGTCCTATATGCCTATTTATCTTTATTTTAAATTCTGAACAGAAGCACGCTCAACATAAATAAAAACCACTTTTTTTTTTTTTTTTTTTTAATAAGCATGTCTGGCTACCTAATGTAGTAATTTAAATAAAATTATGAATTTTATGCACTGGAAAGCTTGGCAACATTTATAAATTCTAATTTTCTTTAAGACACAGATTTGTCCTTGTAAAATGTACTTTTATAAATTGATAGACAGTTCAGAGAATGTCACATTTTGGAAATGAGAACAAGAACTTGTATCTGTTCTCAGTCCAGAAACGTAGGCTCAAAGGACTCAGTAGTCCACTCTGTCCACACCAAACACACACTGAAGATACACCTGAGCCTACACTTACTATGTCTCCCTGATCTTATGTGAGATATGGAGGAAGAAAATTGTCACCTTTACATTGGTGAAATTATTTCATGCTATTCATTCCTTTCAAAGTTAATTTCTGGGTGGATAATTACCTGTTCTGTGAAGGAAAATAAAATCTGTTGTGATGGTTACACTAATGAACTCCAGAAATGCTCTGAAATTTGCTGTCACTGCCTTGGACTATAAAATGTCTGCAATGCAAGGCAGTTTAATGTTTTCTTTTGAACCTCAGCAGTGTGAGAAAATGAAAGCTTTGCATCTTCAAGTAAAAAATTTCATATCACCATAACTGGTGGAAGGCAGTTTAACAGTCAGGAATTTAAACTGAGATATAAGCATTTATAGCTGCCTCCTGCTGCATGCTCAGCATTGTTTGCTGTTTTAGAGGTAGATCACTGCTTAACGTTTGGTTTAGTTTACACTTAAGTGTGATGCTTGTGCTATGTTGCAGTGCTGAAATCTCCCTTATAATGCACCAATTCATACGCTTTAAAAATTGTCAGTAAATGATCATGTAGCACTGGCATTTTGCTCTGTACAAATTCATTGTTGCTGCTACTGTTTGTTGTTTCAAAATTGTGGTATTTTCCATCATTTTATAGATTTCTTATTGGGATTTTCAGAAGCCTCTCATCAAGTTAAGGAATGCAGAAATAAACCCATACAACTCAAATTAAAGTCTGACACATTATTTTGCAAAAAATCGCACTGTTAAGTGGTTTATTAAGACTAAAACAGAAAGATTTGAACTGCAGGTTCTGCTTACACCAAATTATCTTCAGTTACACAGTCAAAATATTTTGTCAATGACCCAATGCTGTAAGAATGAAAGACAATTTATTCTACAGTTTTCAGGTCACATGATTAAATAGAATTGAAGATAGCTCATTAAATGAAAAATGCTACCATTTACTTAGAGTCATACCATTTAAACCTATGACCAGAGTGGATTCTCCCCACTGAATAAGAAGGCATTTAATTTATACTAATTCCTTTCTCAATTTCTTTCTACCAAAACAGTACTCTATAGGGTGGAAGAGAGTAGGACATGTCCTTGTATTGTTCCTTTAATTCCGCTATTTTCATGACAGAAAAAGTAGAAATTATCTGTATTATTGGTTAATTAAAAACTAAATTTCTTTGACTCATGCTGTAGCTTGCCACTTAAAAATTAATTATGGACAATAACAAATAGCAAAGTGTTCCTTTTCCACAATAAGTTCCCCATTGGGATGCAATGAAAATGTTAATAATTGATCAAATAATCTTACTTGGTATTATTTTTTGCTACCTCACTCATATACAAAACCCCACTGATGTTACTTGACTTTTTTTATTTCATAAATATTTATATATATTTGCATTTTCCTTGTAAATTGCATTTTTTGACCCCAAAGGGAGGATAAAACAATTTGTGTGTTAATTTTATCTCACTGGTTTTGTTCAGCTTCAGTAGTTCTGTATATAAAGTAAGAGATTAGACAAAAAGGAATGCATGCAACCTGTGCTTTATAATTTAAAGAATAATAATTAGGCAATGTTGCTACTTTTGCAGCAATTCAGGTACATTGCTACCTCCCAGCATAAAGTGAAAAGCAGGTAATTCAGTGTTCCTGTTCCCCCTATCGCCCAACTTTAATACTAATTTTGTTTAGATTCTGCTGCCCCCTACAGAATAATTAAATATTTAGCATTTGACAAACCCGAGGGTTCGTGTCCATTATTTTTTAATCTTACCTGGACAAATTAGTGCACATTTTCCATGGAAGGCAGCAGAGCTTTATTTGCTGTCATTACAATTTTTTAATATGTTCTGCGTGACCTGTGCTAAAAAAACCAAACTCACGACTTTGTGTTATATTGATAATTTTTTTTTAAAGTGATTTGCACTGTTATTGAACCACTGAAATAAGGTGAAACATATTTTACATCCTCCAAGAAAGCAGAAAGCAAGTTTACTAACCTTTGAATCTCAGGAAGTAAGCTAATTATATACTTTATCAGCTGCTACCTGTATACGACTATTCTTTCCAGACTCTGCTATCTGTAACAAACAGCAGCAGTTAAATGCAATGATGCACTTCAGATTCTAATAGAAAACAGCCTGTGAATAGGATAGGGAGGAATAGAAAATACGCTAAATGTAAAGTGTACATGTCTAATTACATTTCAAAAATATAACATGCTCTTTTAAAGTAGTATTTGTACTCATTGGTATTCCTAAAAAGTAGCTTTTTAAATAAAAAACAACACCTAGATTATGCTTTCTGTGGCAAAACTCAAAGTTGAATAGGAAAGTTTGTTCTCTATGGATATATGCCTTGGTTGTCTCACATTGCACTGTATGTGTCCATCATTTAGGAGATTATGTGTGAAGGAGAGGAAGCCAGGGAATCTTCCATCATATTCAGTCCTTGCAACTGTGTGGAGAAAGAAAATAAGCAGGAGATTTCATATGGCCTGGATTAGCTCCCTTTGGTGTTACCTAGAAACCAGGCATGAGAGGAAAGAGAAGTGTCATAAATGTTCTTGAGTTTCTCTTAATAAATACTTCCCAGAATGCACAGCACAGAAACTCTCATGTCCTTGTCTTACTAAGATTAGCAAGAAGTTAGGACACTGCACCAATGACATCCCTAAAACATCTCAGTTTTTCTGAGCGTTTCCCCAAATGCGCAAAGATACTTGAGGAGACAGGTACAGGTTAAGCCTTCCAAAGCACTTGGTGAATGAATCATGAAGTGCAAAGTTGTTGAAACGTGGCTGGTTTTGCTTACAAAATAATTTTGTAGACATGTCAGCAAACCCAAGAAAACTTACAGGCATTTTGATGCCTTAGCTCCTTCATATCTTGGAAACAAATCCAATTTTTTTTGAAGATTTTACGAGCGTTGGCTGTAAATGGGCAATGAATCCATGAAGACAGAGAACACATTAATGGGTCATACTCCTTAAATAAACACAGTAAAAATGTCCTCAAAAAAACCCAAAGATCTTTCTCAGATGAAATTAGTGTTATCCTGATCATACCATGGGTGGAGATCAGGATAACATTTAGCATCAGTAAATGCAATAAAGACAATCATACCCTTGTATAAAATAGCTTTTCCAGAGAAATTTTCTGGACAGGATTCCTTTCAAATAATAAACTATTTGCTTTTGAAACATATTTCTGTATTTTCTCACCTGTATGTTTAAAAGATTAATGTATTTCCTGAAGGTAGAAAAAGGAAACAGAAAGATGAGAAAGGCTTCAGAAAATAGGTGGGGTTTTTTCTTCCCAGAAAGAACAGAGACATTAAAGGTGGGGGAAAGGCCCCTGCAAAAGAACCTATTAAATGTATTTTCCAACTTTCATCCATTCTCTTCCTCTATGTAAGGATCTGCCATTCACTCAAATGGTGTATTTATTTCCTATGTATAACAGGGGCATATATGTTCACTGCTTCACAAAAAACTATAATTTAACATACAACACTGGGCTATTAAAGCTAAAAGCTTTTAGAACAAATCACAAATCTGACACTTTTCTGTGGTTTTAACTTGACTAGGTAGGGAGGAGGAACTGAATAAAAGAACAGCTTTGCAAGTTTCATCTAATACTTCAAATAGACTAAGTGCGGATTTTGTAGATTTAAATATTCACATTAATATTGATTTGCAGGAGTATCAGGGAAGAAAAACAACACCATTAAAATGATAGAGACATAATTCCAATTATAGTTGTTGGTAATGGAACTGCTGCATTACTAAAAGCTGCAGTCTTAGATTAGAGAGGTACAGCAGTGATTCAAACCCAGAGAGGAGATAAAAGAACAAGAAACATGTCATTGCTACAAAACCAGGACCAATAAAGAATGTAAAGCATTTAAACAGCAAGACGTTATTCCTCACAATAAAACTGTGCCACTATATGGAAGAAGAACCCTCAAGCATTTATCAAGCAAAGATCTGAAAACCTGTAAACTCTGAACGAGTCGTGGATTCCAGTTCAGACTTTCAAGATTCTTTCTATATTTCACATGTTTGATATTTAATTTAAATAATAAAGAGGTTGTTGTTACAGGAGCAGAGCATGGAAAGCATAAACTTTCCTATGAGTTCTTTAACTACTATAGTACAATCAGGCCTGTGTTCCTCTTCACCCTTCTTCCTTATGTTGTCTGATGTGCTCAGCCCCAATCTGAGTCTTTTGTTTGATACTACAATTCCGTAACAGAACTCTAAAAGGTGGAATGTGCTACCTAACCCAACTGACATTACAGCCTTCTCAGAGGTAAAAAAAATAACTGAATATTGGTGAGGAGACTCCTTAGCATATGGGTTCCTGTAGGTTTTACGACTGAATTACGTGGTCTTGCAAATCTGGTGATCTCATGGCTGGTGTGATCTGTTAAGAGGAAGGGAGATGAAGCATGGGTGAAATACATCTTTGGGGAACAGAGGTAAATTCTTTGCAAAGACAGCTTTTCCTTATTACAGCATATATTCCCTCTTGTGTTTCTGTCAAGGAGGGAGTTTCATTGTGTTGATAGCGCGCAGCATTAATCCTCTGTGAAACATAGTGTTAAAGCAATTTCCTTTCCCTTGATGCAATTCAGCATTTTAGTATTTCACTGGGAGACAGAACCTACGGAAATCATTTTGCTCTCCATCCAATGAAGAGTTGCAGAATTTTAGAATTCAATGTTCTTTTTCCAATGAGCGCAGCAAGGAACATTTTTTAGACAGCTTCAAAACTGTCCTTGAGATTGCCAGGTACAAAATAATATAGAATTTATACAGTTTTCTATAAAACTCAGGATTATTTAAACTGACTGTCTTAATCACATCAGAGAGTGATTCCTTAAACTTAAATGATCCTAACTCTGGCTTTGAAAGATCTTTGAAACATTGATCACATTGTATTATTCAGGCCCTGGCAGACGCTTGCTATGTGTTAAGATCTTCCAGTGTCTCAAGTGTCTGTTCAGGGCTAGAAATAAAGGTGTGCAGAAGAAAATTCCTCACATTTTCAGGTCTTAACTTCCTTCCATCTACAACCATTATCCTTGCAAAATAAGAATGAGGTTTTCACAGACTAGGGGCAAGCAAAGAAACAACCACAGAACTGCCTTTCTGTATGCAAGTTTACATATTTCTTTATAATTTTTGGAAAGCATTCTTTTAATTTAATTTTATCAGTTTTGTTTACTTCACTGCCTTTTTTTGTCCATCGTTATCTTGCCATTAGTACTTTGTTTCAATTATGGGCTCATTTGTAGATCCTAGCATGCAAATTGTTATCTAACCTAAATATTTCATTAATACCCATATTTACTTCCCAACTTCCTTTGTGCAGCATTGCCTTTCCTTAGACCAGTTATTTCAGTGGTAGGATTGCATTCTTTTCTGGTGAGATATTTATAGAAATCATTCTGTACAGTGAAGTTATTTCTCTCTCTAATTTGTCTTTTCATATGTTAAAATGCATCGTAGGAAATTTAAAACACACAGCTAAGTATCAGAACATGTTTTTAATTTAAGGTACAAGTCTCTGTATCAGCCTAACATATTTAATTACCTGATATATGGATACAACATTCCCTATATTTCATGGAGTTCTATGCATTTGAAGTAACAGTGCCAGCACCATAAGTGTCATACACACAAGATGCTGACTGCTTAACATGAATGGTCTGAAAACCTGTTCTTCTCCTTCCATAATTCTCTTTTATAAAGTGAAACCCTAGGGTTTGGTGTGAGTGCAGTAACATTAGAGATAAGATTTCCTTAACAGGAAGGATTCTCTATGGCACGGTGCCTCAGTGAGGAATATGCTTCCTTTTCTATTCCCTCAGTGCATCCAGTTGTGGTTCCTAATTTTAGCCAATCACTGCTCCACTGTATCAGCTCTTACATTTAGTCCTGCAGTTTGACAGACAAGGTGACCTTGATAACAAAACAAAATGATTCCTATTGAATTCGCATACAGCATAAACCAGTGGTAGAGATTGTATGATTGCATTTAGCATATGTCAGTCCCCAGAACTTCCTGTCCTGTAGAGATACTGACCCATTAATCTTTTTACAAAAAAAACCCAAAACCAAACCAACCAGTATTAACCAGAAAAAAAGTGTTAACCTATAAAGAGCACATACATCCATTCCTGCTGAAAGTAAAGATTCTTGTTCCATGGACACACAAGAGAAAATAACACTCCTTAGTTGTCCAGTTTTGGTCTGAGAAACTGGGACAAGTGCTGGGTGCTGTTTGCCACTTGTCCTGTCAGCTTGCAGCAGTCTGTAGCGTTGGCCTTCTCTGAACTTCCCTGAGCAGTTGGGTCGGTTTGGCTGTGCTTTAATAGTTCTCCATTACTTCAGTGACTTAATATAGTATTGTATTGAATTTTTTATTTTTGTCATAACAGCCGTCCTACCATGGTGAGATACAGAATGCAAGTGTGCATCATGTGATAAATACATAATTTTTGACTTATTTGTTTCCATTTTTAAAGAAATTAAGTGCACTCTACATCTTGTCAAATGAAAAATGTTGACCAACTTTTCCCTATAGATTTTTGTCTATATTTTATCTACGTCTCTTCTATCCTTCCTATCTTTTTGTTTTCCATAGGGAAAATTCCTAGTCTAAAATAAATGTTTTTGTATATGCTGTACAAGCTTTTTATCAATACATCATTTATAATATACAAATGTGTACTTATTTTTTGTGATGGTTTGCTTAGTAAAAATTTGGTTTTGATCATCTTCATTGCCCTTCCCTTCTTTCTTTCTTCAGCCATCTTTTTTCTTGTACATTCTAACTACAGCTACCCACCATTATCAAAAATACGAGTGTTTTTTGACATCTGTTTCTCTTCTATTAAATTCTAAGACCCAATTTACATCATGCAACATTGCTGAATGATGTTTCTACAGGATTTGATGTCGTGCTCATGGGTTACTTGTAAGGTAGTTGCTAATTTTGAGTCTGCCACTGTATATCATCAGGTAGGTTTGCATTTCTCCTTGTACACTTGCTTTTATTTATGAACATTACATTTATTGTATTTTTAAATTAATTTCATTGCCCGTCAGACTCATGGTCAGACATCTGAGATATTCACCGTCTATGTCTCTTTTGAATAGCTTTAATAATTACTCAACATCAACCAGCACTATCAGTCACTTCTCACACCTGATCTGGACAAATCGTGAATACAATGAACATCACAGGTACACAACAAACCCATCTGGGATTCTTATCATTACCCTCCATCCACTACAGGAATTGATTTTTTTTCCTGCATTTTCTTCCAGTCTTTCAATCAACTATTTAACTGTGACAGGACTTTTCCACTTTCCAGAAAAAAAAAAAAAAAAAGCCTGTTAAAAGCTTTTTGGAAGCTGATATATACTGTTATGAGCCTTATTGACAAGTTCATTGACATCACTAAATATCTTTTCAAAATTTGCACGTTGTGGCTTTATTCTACAAAAGCTGTATTGACTTTTCACCACAGTATCATACATTCACTTAATTCCATTCTTTGTTATAGTTCTGATTGCTTTGCTTGGTACAAAAGTCAAATGTACTCAGGCCAAAGTCTATTCCTACAGAGGTCTTCTAAAAACCCTTGTGAAAATCACATTGCATTTACTGTCTTCCTTTCCTGTGATAACATGACTAAATAAAAATGTGAGACTTTATACCATAGTCATCACTGTGGCCACTTTATACTAAGCTTCAGAGTTTTTACATAAAGAGAACCTAGTCCTTGTTGGTGAGTCAAATTCCTCTGGTGAGGAATTATATTGTGCATCACTTTTTTTCTGGGTTTTATTCCTTACTTTTCCTCCTTTTTGTTGCTATTATTATTTTTATTAATGTTTTTTGGTTGGCATTTTTCTTCATTTGAATTTTAAAGTGATTTTATCTCAACCCAAAGTTTTTAGCATTTTCTTATGATTCTCCTCCCCATCCCACCAGGGTTGGAGGGAAGAGTGAGCTTCAAGTTTTGTCATGAAGAGTAAACTTTTCTGGAGAAATGCAGATACAGCATAGAGCTCTCTGGTCCAAAACCTCTTTTCAGGCAGGGCCAACTAGAACAGTTGCCCATGTCTGTGTCCAGATGACTTCTGAATACCCGACACAATTTCTGGAATTTCTCCCCCTGCCCTTTTGAGGGGAGAGGGAGTGATAGATTGGCTTGGTGGGCACCTGACAGCCAGCCAACGTAAACCCACCACGTTTAAATACTGAAACCAAAACCAGCCAAAACAACATACAAATTTCATCTAATGGACTTTTTCTGGTCTTATCTATGTTGGTTATTTCCTCTTGCAGCTCCATTTATTTAAAGGAGTTGCTCATGGATGCACTGTTCGCAGCTATGTACTTCATGTAGTTTTGCTTCTCATGTTTGTAAAAAAGCAATTTGTGATCTCTCTGTGCTGATGGCCATGTCATGTTCTGCAGAAAAGCTGCAGAAGTGTTTTCTCTGGGAACCTTCACATGTGTCCTCTTCTACATCTAGAAATAAAATGCCTCTTTGCTTTTGAAAAATAATGTATTTTACATGGGTAATATAAAATCATAAATGTGATTTATAAACTCAGATGGGCTTTCTTCGGGCTATACAGTCTGATTCTGTGTAAGTAGAGGCTGTAAAATACCAATTCTGTCTTGTAATGCAACCAGTACTTCAATGTGGTTAGAATGTATTTCTAGAAAAGCATCACATACATATTTGATAAGAAATAAATGCAGTGTACTATAACTCTGTAACAGTTTGAAAGGATTGGTGGTGGTGGGGTGTGTGCTCATTTTTAGTGTTCTCCTTATCATGTCCTCTACAGAAGAAATAACCCTGTTCTATTCTCTCTTCAATAAAACCACATGGAATTAAATTGAGGCAGAGAGCAGCATCTGCACAGCTAATACTACCCTTGAAATAGCATATGAAATAACACTGAACACTGAAAGAGCATTGAACATTGAAATAAAACATATCAAATAACTAATCTTGTCTCTCCTTCCTAATGACTCTGTTGCTAGAAAACAAAGTTATGCCTGATAGCTGTGGCTGGACAGTGGTCTCCTATATCTCGTCATAATTTATAAGTCATGTGTTCAGCCACTTATCTGAAATGGTAACTATCATCAGTAGTAATTTGTGACTGAGAAATAATCTAGCATGGAATTTAGCATGAAAGGTAGGAAGGTCCTGCAGAATGAGTTACAGTGGCTGGAAGCAGGAATGCCAGAGATGGAAGCTTTCCCTGTTGAAAGAGTGAATTTTCCCTGGGTGATAAGAAACAGCTGCAGCATTGTCTTGTAGCTGACCCGGAATCTATGTGCTCAGGGGTCACCTTCAGGCAACAGAGCTGGGCTGGGGAATAGACTCACAGCTGGGCAGAGGTGCCTCATGCAACTGCTCAAAGGACTGGTGCAGGTGAAAGTACATACAAGGTATTGGCTTGTGGCACATCTTTGTAGGCTCCTTATGGGACCACTTACAGCAGTAAGACTCTACCCACTAGGTTGCTCACTATTTTATATTCATATTTAAGCACAAATGTGTTCTGTATCATCTGTGCTACTCACTGTCCACTGGATCTGACTCCACAAGCATCACAGTAAAGACTGTATATCTTAACAAAGCACCACCCGGAGAGTCTTGTCCTCAGACAAGTGTACCCATTCTGTGTAAGCATCCTGTTCAGTGCAAGCAAAGCTACTGCTGTGCAACCAGAGCTGCTACCACTTAGTCTGAGAAAAATCCCTTAATTTATGTACCTTCAGGGTAGCTTTTCAGATTACAATTACCAACAGGAATGGAACACCTTAGAACATTGCTGTAAAAAGGGGGTTTTAAGTCAAAAAAGGCCTAGTTTTAAATTGTACATGTGAATGCCTTTGTCCCTTCAGCTTTCTCAGTTGGTTGGGTAGCTATGCATTTTTTTTATATTTGCTCAGGTCTATGTTAAAACTACTTCATATCTGTTCAAACAATGAAGACAAATGGCTCTATTTTATGCCTGGAATCTTCTTGAACAGTGTCTTTAAAACTGGATTGAGGAAACACTTCATTAAATATTGTGCATTCAAAAACTTCTTAAACGGTAGCATCTGACCGATACATGTAAAATGAGATACAATCATTTGTGCAGGCATATTTGCACAGAAAAAGATGTGCACGACAACAGACACAGCTACTGGCATAGTCTTCCTTGATTAATAAGCTGTAGTAGATACAGTTGTGTAACAACACAGGTCTGAAATGCACCTAAAATGGCTTATTATTAAGCAATCAGCTATGTAACTGTGATCTCTACTTCTCTAAGTAGTTCTGTTGGACAGTCACAGTTCCCATGTGCACCAATGTGAGAGACAGAGACTTCTTCCTTTAACCCCACAGGTCTTTTTTATTTCACTGTTTCCCTTAAAGAACTAAAGTAAGCTAAGATGATGTCCTGCCTGGGGTTTTGGAGTAGGCACATACGTTGTTATAGCTTTTGTCATATATAAGATTGATACAGCAGCAAAACTCTTCTGCTGTCCTGTCAGTAAGTGCAACAATAATTATTTGCCCACAAAGGGCTTTCTTTGCTATTGAAGTGACTAGAGAGCTGGTTGCAGTGGTGATTCTTCTGGGAACAGGGCTATCTGGCTGCTCTTCGCAGTTTTCATATCCATCAGAAAAAAAATCCAGACCAGATCATTATCCTTATCTAAATATGCCCTAAAATCTGACATTTAAGAGTTTAAATTCTCATTAAAAGCTACAGGAAGGTAATAAAAATTGAAATTAGATAGTACTGTCATCACACTACATCTTTGCAAGAAAGTAATCTCAAGGCTGAGTAACGATGGGATGAGTTTATGTTAAAAAAACACACTCGTGTAGCCTTGGGAAAAAATCCAGAGAATATCAGAGTATTGTTTTCAATTGCCTCACACTGACACCAGATGCCAAATACAGCATTAAAATCCCACACTGTGCAGTGTACTGGGTCTGGCTGAAACAGTTTTCCTCATAGCAGCCCTCACAGTGCTGTGCTGGGCATTGGGAGCTAGAAAGGTGCTGATAACACAATGGAGTTTTGGCTACTGCTGAGCAACGCTGGCACAGCATCAGAGCGGTCTCTCCAACATCCCTCCTCCCCATCAGTAGGCTCAGGGGTGGGAAAAATCTTGGGATGGGATACAACTTGAACAGCTGACCCAAACTGACCAAAGATATCTGCTCAGATATAAAAGCTAAGAAAAAGGAGGAGAAAGGCTGGGGCAGGACATTCATTATTTACAACATTCGTCTTCCAGAGCAACCACTACACTTGCTGAAGCCCCATTTCTTGGGAAGTGGATGAACATTGTTTGCTCACAGGAAGTAGAGAATAAAATATTTAGGGTTTTTTATCTTTGCTTGCACGTGCGATACCTTTTGTTTTTGCTTTAGTAAGCTGTCTTATCTCAACCTATAAGTTTTTTTACATCTTATTTTCTCTCTCCTGTCCAGCTGTGGAGGAAAGTGATAGAGTGGCTTGGTGGGCACCGGGCATCCAGCCAAGGTTAACCCACCATGTCCACCTGTAGACAAACATGCAAGCTTTTGATCAAAAGAGAATCAAACACTTAAAACTTCTTTCCTTTATGACCAGTGAAAAAATCCCATTCCACTGAGCATTTCACTGTCAAGGTTTAAGATTCCCACAACAACTGCTTGAAAAAATAATCTCACCATCATTCAGGAATCAACGTCTTCCATCAAATTAAAATGCTGTTGACTATTTGGGTTCTTACATTTAATTATTTCATACTCCAGACTTAATCACTAGTGGTCACAGATACTGGGTGGATTTCATCCGAGATAATTAGGTGTTTACTATGTAGGTATCCACATCAAGACATTGTAAGCTTATTTTGTAGTCAACAAGGAAAAATAAGCAATCCTAGGCCGTGAATCTTTTGAATTATTTTAGATGTCTGTTTTAGTGCAAGATGAATCAAGCCAACAAAGTGCCTTCTGACTGTGCTGACTGGCTGGAAAGAGAGGCCAAATGAAGCCCTCCATTTGGTAGATTAATAATGGCTTCTGAGAGACATAGTGTGACAGCACAGGATTCATGTTCACTGTTTCATTCACGGCATTATAGTAAAATAACAGACCTAGAACAAAAGTGTTCAAAGGCAGCATGTGTGTGAGAAGCAAGCTCTGTAATTGCAGCCAATGTAGAAAATTTGTATCTTGGGATGAGGGAAAGTCAGAAAAAGAATAGAAGGAAAGATGAAATAGTCATCTCAAAGAAGTGAGCTGGTGCAAATGGCAGAGTAGCAATCAGTATCCACAGCTGTGATCCCACTCAGATGTTGTGAATACATACAGACTGCTTTGGTCTTATTAATGTTGTACAATCACCAACCACCAGAAGTGTCAGCTTGAGAAAGTAGAATGGCTGAAATATAGGAAAGAAATGTATCAAAATGGAAGTCAGAGGCATAAGCTTATAGCAGCTTATAGTGACAACAGCAAATACCGTCTTCTTAACCTGTCACCGAGAGTAATTGTACTTCTCTCAATTTGGCTGTTTGGCAGGCAAACAATTTCTGGGGTTGACATCATCATTTATGCCTTTTTTGGAGCTGGTTGGCAGCATTTATAGCTGTTTTGCAAGAGGCACTTGAATTGCCTATTAAGAACTTTTAACCTATTTATTTATTTATTCTGAAAAGCATACTCATGCATGCATCATCAATCATCTTCTATGAACTTGAGTCAGCTGTGGATCCTGAGCTGAGCAGCTGGCTTATGCTGACACGGAACACATGGATTGTATTACTTTTAAGTGTTCTTTCTGACATTATTAGTGTCGTAGGGACAGAGTGGGCAGACTGAACTTGGGGTGTTTGTACCTTAGAGTGAAATCTGAATCATGTCGACATTCCATGTCTGCAACTTAAAAAGAAGCCTTTGGTCAGGGGAGATACAAAAGCAGTAGTTTTGTGATTGTTATTGTGACAATTCATTGATTCTAAAAGCCATAACAAGGGGCATATAACAATGAGTCAGAAGGAGCAAAAGCATGAGTTAGCCTTAGACTATCAGCTCAACTCTGTAAAAACTCTAAGTCTTGCAACATATGTAGGACTGCTGGGATAGCTGAGAAGCAGTAGGTGCCTCCACCATATCATTTTACTCTGTACTTCTTGGTCTGTTCTAAACTTCCCCAGCTCTGTTATGTACCTCTGACTTCTGATAGTGATATGTGGTACAGACAAAAAGAACACATCCTAAAATGAAACTTGGTGGGGTTGTACAAATCCTGGATGAATATTAAAAAAAAGGAGTTGAGGGTCCTGGCAGACAATGAGGTGAACATGCATCAGCTGCTAAAGATCTGGTAAATCTCACAAAAAAACCCTGATATATAACCGTATTGGGTTAATGACAAGAGTACAATGAAAAGTTGAGGGAAGTGATTTTTCCCTGAACTTTTGTGTCTCACAATACAAGGCAAGCTGGAGCTAATCTTTGTGATGATTAGAGAGTGGAGCAAACAATACATAGTTTGAGACCAAACGGAATCGGTCTCTTTACCTTGGAGAAAAGAAGTCTGAGGGAGGGCTTACTGCAGGCTTCCATTAAAGGGAGACGGCAGAGGAGATGGAGCTGGACTTGCCCCAGCGGTGCACAATGAGTGGCAAGATAACAGCAGCCACAGCTTTCAGGAAGGGAAGTTCTGGTTGGACAAAAGAAAAAAACCTCTTTGCTCAAAGAGTGTTTAAGCACTCAAGCAAGTTATGCAGAATGGCTGTAGGAAAAGCACCCTCAGAGATATTCAAAAGTTGACTGAACAAGACTCGGAGAAACCTGTTTTCTTCTAAACCTGATTTAACTTAGAAGGTAGCACTGCTTTGAACAGCAAGTTGGCCTGAATGATTTCCAGGGTTCCATTCCAAACATCCTTTCTTTTTATGATGCTTTTCTGCCTTTTAGCCGTGGAATTAAAGAACTCTCCCTCTGACAGCTGTTGTCATTAATATTTACATGCAATCCTGCAGGAGTTCTTGGCCAGCTACCTTCATCATCGGGCTGCTGAAATCAGTCACGTAGACCGCTGGTGACTAGAATACTTTGGAACAGACAGATATAATATAATGCAAATTAGGGGAAATGATGAAAATTACTTGTACCCTGTATTAGTTTTGGGGAAATAAATCATCCACATCATGCTAGCTATTCACTGAAAACATCTGTTCAGTAGAAATTAAAAGAAAAAAAAAAAAGACAAAAAGAAAACGAAGATGTTTTTACTTAATTAAAAGAAATAGAGATCATTGAGAGTCTGACACTAAGGCACTAGATCCTCCTATAATCTGGCCTGTACCTTTTTAATTTGTTCTGGTTTTCACAGCAAGGTTAAAGTAATGTTACTATTAACTTACACAGTTAAGAATTATTTCTAAGAGAAATTTTCTATCTGCAGAGATTCATGATGTCTTAATGAACTCAGTAAATAACCTCACTCAGTATATAATTGTCCAGGAATCAGAATTATGGGTTGTTGACTGCCGTGGTAATGAGATGGGGTTTTGTTCCAAATGTCAAATGTATATATTCTGCCTTTTCACCACATTTATCTGTAAGTGCTATACACCCTGAATTTCACAAATTGTCAGGCATATTTATTGTGGGAGTGTAGCTCTCTGCTTCCAGTTCCCTTTTCATTTAGAATTGCTAATTAGTTACCTCACAGTTTAAGATGATATGGCATAGACTGCAAATTATTTCAGGGTAGTTATAAGCTAGATGAAGAGCAGCTGAAAAACAGGTGTCTGCTTTATGATTGGATGCTGTGTTAGAAATGAAGAGAAAGTAATGATTGCTGAAGAAGGAAGTTGGATGGAAATCTACCTCAACATGTAAGTGCACACAGTATATTTGACATTTTATGAAGTAAGTACAAACACCACCTCATTTCAGAGGTTTTAATGGCAAAATTAGAATAATATGTCAGTGAAAGGGTAGGATACCAGCAGACAGGTGAGGATTTGCAGTGAAAAGTGTTTATAGTGTTTAAAATTTGTGCACTGTGGGAGAAGCAGAGGTCTGAATTACATGGTCATTTTTCATCCCAGTCTTGAAGATGAACTATGTTCAAATGGATAGTAATTCATTATTCTATGCTTTTCTATTCTATTGTTTTCATGTGCAGTTTTAATCAGTTTAAAATGTGCTATGCTTAGCAATATGGATTAAAGCTCTTCCTTCTAGGACACACTATACTTTCCTCCAAGTCAAGAAAAGCCTTAAACTCCTGATGAGCAAAATCCTTTGGCATCAAATATTTTCACTAAGATTTAGCTTTTTTTTAAGGTATTATGTATTAGGGCCAAAGAGAATTTGCTGATTTTTGAGTATCATTCCCTTAACTGCAATGACTCCCCAAAGCTTTGCTGGGAAACATTCCTGAAAGATACACCCTATCAAGTTTTAAGTACACGTGTTCAAAGACAAGTCTCTGTGAAAATACAGAGGATAAGCAGGAACTTTTAACCCTTGTGGAACTATTTTAGTCATCTCTAAAGTTAGCCAACATTAAATAGCTTAAAACAGCTTTTTCTCTGGTCAATTATGACTCCTTTAAATTTCCCAGATATAAAAAAACAAACTAAATCAAACCCAAAACCAACAAGCAAAACCAAATTATGTAATAATTTGAAAATACTGCAACTTCTCAGCTTTTGTGAGTGCAAAACACAAAACTGCAGATTTTGCAGGCTGCAGCTGCCCTTTCTGTTCTGCTGAGGGAGGAGAGAGCCTGGAAAGCACATAAGGCTGGAAGTTTAGCTGAAATTGGACTGCTCTGAAAGCCACAGGAGGTCTGGCTTGAAAAGCACATTTCCATGACATTTTCAGTATTGAATTCTTGAGTTTGCCTTTTCATTCTGAGTAAAATGTTATTTTTCTGGAAAACAAACAAACACATAAAAATTCAATTTCATGATCATTTCTTGCAAAACTTATTTAGAACTCTGCCAGAGAAAAGTGGTTTTAGTGACACCTTTGAACATCATAGTATTGATGGAAATTGATAGAATCAAAATTGTCTGCTAACAAAGAAATCTTGGCACACAAATTCAGAAAGCAAGCATGAATTTTAGCCATTCTAAAAGACTGAAGAGGGAGTTACTATTATTTCCTAGAACGGGAAGATTATTCAAAGTACCTGTGGAAAGAATAATTTTTCCAGCTCGGAGCTATAACTTTATAGAATCAATTTTTCCTTATTAAGAAATAAAACTGTTGTGGGAGAGCTCTTGACAAGGCATGAGACAGTCATTAATACAAGGCAATGAGATAAGATGAGCTCTTTCCTCTATGCTGGCAAGACTTGCTAGAACAAAGAATTGTCAGTTTGTATCTTGCAGTCTGCCATGTAATGTGATATGTACCTAATTCAGTTTCAGGCTTCAGTACTCTGGATAAGATAATAGATGATATTATGGCATCTAAATAGAGATGTCTTTGTCATGATATCTTTAGGTCCTGTGGATGTCCATACAATAGGGATGTGCGACTTGATTCAGTTTACTAAAGGGAACGTTGGAAGTGCCCTACAATATTTCATGCAGATTCTAGCTGCCACTCTAGAATATTGTGGGCACCCTGAAGGTTTTGTCTCAGACCTACTAGTCACACAGGAAGGTCTCAGAAAGCTTCACATTCTTGTTAGACTGCTGAATTTGAAGCCACAAGGGAGGCTAAGGTGGACAGCTAGAGCCCCAAAGTATCACATAGTAAATGATATACAGAAAACTCACGTCTTTTTAAAGTAACAGCTGGAGATCTATGAGAGTGTCTTAGGACATCATTAATCATACCAAGTCATATGTGTGGGCACCTGAATAGATTCCTCAGTGCCAGTGTAAGCAATAGATTTATGCAAGTGTCATATTTTAAACCCAGATGGCAACTAAGGACCATGTAGCTACTCACTCATTCCTCCCCTCACCCTCATCCTGTGGGATGAGAAGGAGAATAGGAAAAAGGTAAAATCCATGGGTAGTATGTAATGACCATGATGATGATGATGATAGTAATAATAACAAAAAGGAAGATAACAGAGAGAGAGAAAGAGGAATAAACCCCAAGAAAAACGGGTGACGCACAGTACAGTTGCTCACTATCTGCTGACTGATTCCCACCCTGTTCCCAAGCAGTGATTGGCCCCTCCTGGACAACTGTGCAGAGTTTATATACCTACCACAATTCTCTGTGGTGTGGAATATCCCTTTGGCCAGTTTGAGTCATTTGTCCTGGCTATGGTCCCTCCTGGTTTCTTGTGCACCTGCTACCTAGCAGAGCATGAGAAACTGAAAAATCCTTAATTTGAAGTAAGCACTACTTAGCAACTATTAAAACATCAGTGTGTTATCAACACTACAGTTCAATAACACTAGAATTCAAAACACAGAAATAAAATAAATTCCCAGCCAAAACCAGGACAGCAAGATACAGACATCAACAAATTTTACAAACTCATTATTCTAAAAGATTGTTGTCTAAAGATATATTCTCAATACTAAAAATCCCCTCTTCAGTGTCCTGATAAATGTATGCTAATTTTGATTATTTTTTACCAAATCTCAGAGAAATTAATTTTACAAAATATATATGAATTATGGTTTAACATAAGAAGTAAAAAGAAGAATATTTGGTAAATGTGTACTGCTTCCATATAAATATCACAGATTATCAGTTTATTTTGAACTGTGATCACAGTTTCATAGAGTTTGATGGTATTTCCTCAATTAAAACAGATATTAATGAATAAACAACATGGCATTTCCTGAGATTTTTTGGTTCTCTTCTGATATAATTTTGGCCCAACAAACTAAAATTACAATACAACTTTTGCCTTCATCATAACATTTTATTTGAGCAACAACCTTAATCATGTTCACTCTTAATTACAATTTCTTTGAGACTTATTAATAAATTGTAATAGTTGGAAGTTCTCATAATTTATTGATAGACAATATTTTCTCTTTTCTAATCCATCCTCTAAATGACAGAAGAGATCTGAAAGTGGCAGTCCCCAAGAGTTCTAGATAAATTAATATTAACAAACTTGATAGAGCAGTCTCACTAGGAACCAATCTGTCAGAATTCACCCTTCTTTATGTATAATTGTCTCTATCAAATCCATGATTTGCTTACTCAACAATTTATTTGAAAATGTAAGGATTGAATAGGAAGACTCCCCAATAGTTTCTGAAAACTGATTGAGGAATAGAGGAACAGAAACAGATGGAACATATAATTGTTCAAAATTGTTGTATGTTGTTGCTAAAAATTAGAAACAACTCACCATGGAAAAGACAGTTATTCAAGTGGATTACAAACATACCATACCACCCAGAGTATCATTATATCTACAGTTGTGGTTTGGTTGGTTTGGTTAGGTTTTTTTCTTCTTATTTTTATTTTTTTTTTCCCTCTAGTCTTTCCATCTACTGATTGGTTACATTAGAAACAGCATATAATTAAATATGTAAATAATTACTGATGTTCAATTGGTCTAAATTTGTGATTTCCATAGTATGACTATAGTGAACATCTATGTTTTGTGGGTTTAACAGTGGAATGATTGTTGAAATACGGCACAGTAAAAGTTTGTTTTGTTTGACTTTTTTAATAATGTCTTTAAAGCAATTTATATAATATGCTTATTTAATTCTTAAATAAACTAACTAATTAAAAAAGTTAAAGGAGTCTGAAGTAAATTTTTTTTGGCAGCTTGTCTTTCTCTTAATATAGGTGTGAGCCCTACTGAGACATGTAAAGAAAGTAATCATTAGGTTAATGCAATAGCTTGTTTCTCCAGTAAATAAAAAACTCCTCGGAGTTTACTCCGTGGAGAATACTATGCCTTGGTGTTTACTCCTTGGAGAATACTATGCCCTCTCTGGATGGAAGACAAGAAATTAAGAAAAATTAAATAGGTTGTTAAGTAAAATTTATCCACATCATAAGGATTTATATAACTTCTTTAAGAGGAATGAGATAAATTGATTTTTTTCTGAGAATTTGGGTATTCAGAATAATTTTTAAAAAAACTACAAGCTTCATTACAAGGTTTGGAACAATGTGTATGTTCCCTGAAATGAAAATGAGAACACAGGTCTTGCTTTAAATGAGAAAATTGCATGCAAAATGCAATGGAATATAATTTAGAGAATAAGAACATAATCAGCTGCCTTTCAAAATGAGGGATAGAGGGGAAACATCAGCAAGAAAATGATTGGATAAGACACAGGATCTGTGGCATCCATGGGAGTTGACTGGACCTCCAGGGAAGATTTAGCAAGAAAGAATGTCTATAAACCTGATGGCTAAAGAGAGAGAACAGGAACCTTGTAGTAAACTCTAAAAGGATACAAAGTCAAATGATCACTAATGCAGCTCATGTACATGCTGAACAATATGCCTTTACTCAGTGATAATTTATTACAGGTAAATCTCTCAAAAAAAGGTTTAATTGAGCATGCTCATAATTAAATCATGACCTATGGTTTTAATCTCTCAGACATTACCACGTTTTGGCTAAATAGTTTCTGTTGCCTTTTCTAATACCAATGCATGTATAATTTCATAGCTGGTATCTTGCAAACCTAAACAGACATCTGTGAAGGACTATAACCATCTTCTTAAAGATCACATTTCACAACAAAAGTTGTCTTAGAAAGATTACTAAAAGCAGTGTTTATCATGCTTTTTTTGCTTTGATGTTATGATCATATCATTTCCATACAAAGAAGTTTAGAGTTAAAATAGTTCAGAAATATATCAGAGTTGAGGTATTCACTGAAGTACTGAATGAAACTGAATTGTAGGATTGAACACTGCACAAAATCATTGTCTCACAATGAGGGGAAAAAAAATCCAACTGCTAAAAGAAAATCAGAGACTAACTGACACCATAGATGTTCCATGGATTACTCAAACCAATTAAACACATGAGCAGACCTTCACAAATGGAGCTGTAATGAATGGAAATGGAAAAGAAAAGAGATTTGTTATAAAAAAGACTGCCAGAAAGATGAAAAAAAGCTACAAGATTTACTATATATTGCTTGTTTCTTCTCGCAGTAAGGTATTTGCTATGATGTTCCCAATTTTGACATTAGATTTCTTTAAAAACCACATTGAAATTTTACTGCAAGTTATATAATATTTATAGAAACAAACTGTCTACATTTTATTACAATACTAGCTATGCTTGCTTTCTATTCTTTTCTTTTTTATCTCTTTTTTTTTCCCTTCAGCATAAACATCTCTTTCTGGAGAAGTTGGAGAGATAGGTGACAGTAGATCTGAAAAAATGCAGCCTGGAATCTAACTAAATTGACTAGTGCAATGTTGTACTGTTGCCAGTTTGCATTTGTCAGAAGTAGTTAAAAGAATGAGGTCTAAAATATGTTTGTGAGAAAGACAAAAAGTTGGGGGAAAAAAAAAGTGAAGACTACAAACAAAATTATGTGTAAACTTTCTCAGAAAGGAAAGGAGGGATCCTTCTTGAAAAGAAGGATTCTTGGAAAAAGGAATTTTCATTACAGGACTGTAAGAAACATTTTGCAGTTGATCAGTTCATTTGTTTCACAAGTTTCCTTTAAAACATTTCGTTTTGCAAGGAATGTCTTGAATGGCAAAAATATGTTACTATGAAAATGATAAAGGCAAATATTGAAAACCTCAAGCATTCAAAAAATAAAAATAAATAGAAACATTTGAAAAATATTGAGCTTTTTTATTATTATTATTGTTGTATTTTACTGAGACACTTCTGTGATTTTTCAGTAACATTCCATCGTATTTAGCATTTTTTTCCTCAATACATCATAGTGTGTGGTCATCTAGTAATTTTGGGTTTAAATCAATGTAAATATTTACTTATGCACTTGAATATCGCCTGAACTTGCATATTTGAAAATATATTTATTATAATAACCTTGGAAGTACAGAACCAATGAGGTTTGTCGTAGCTTCATTTGCATTTACATTTTCAAAATGTTCTGAAGTTATCAAACAGTAACAAAAGTTACATCCTGACAGGTTTTTGAGGAACATTCTCATGTTCTAAAGTGAAAATAATACATCATTTTTCCCAAAAGGTAAGATTTCTGGCATTTCATTTATTACTTGCAGAAATCCATACTACACCTTCCAATGGAGTTAGAGGTGCTCGTAGGCATAGGGCTGTCAAATTATTTATGAGAGGGGTTAACAGTTCAGAGACACCATAAACGGAAGAACAACCAAACTCAGAAACCTTGCACCTACTTCCCAGAAGTCAGATTAAAATTAAGACAGGATCCAAGCTTTCAAAAACAAGCATCATTAAATGAATATTACTATTTCAGCTGATTTCAGATCATACTTTGAATCAGAAAACACAAACTCCAAGGTCAGTACAACATATAAATGAACACGATCTAAAAAAAACAACATCCATTGAGCTCTTGGGTAAAAGCTTTTCAGGGGTACAGTAGTGGAGGCAGAATAATTTCACTGGGCTCGGAAAGACTCACCCTGTACCTTGGGAAAGACTGACCAGTCCAAGGGAATGTACTTGTACACATTTTGCTCTGGAAACTTTCCACTTGGTATATTCCATACTTCTTTCCCCCTCTAACTTCTTTCTGAAAAATTCAGAAGTTGAATTATCTTCCTACTGTGAAAGACACATACTTTTCTCCCCTTCTTTTCTTCCCTGTGATTTTGTACTAAAAATCATATATATTTACTGATACACCGATGGTGCATATCTGCTTAGCCCAGGAGGGTTTTTTCCCTTTCGGACTAAATAGTAATGGAAAGATAACATTTAAAGCAATTTCAGCAACTTGTTGGCTATTTTCCTGAGGGATCTTATTGTCAAGTTTACAAATTTAAAATCAACAGAATACTCAATCACTCTATACTTATTCTATTTTTGGTCTATAGTTATCACATGAACTTAACATTATTCAATACTTGTCTAAAATGACTAAGTGGGTAGAAGAGTGTTATCCAAAATTCCGCATTGTTCTTTATAGGAAAAATTATCCTTTAAAGCATCAGCAAGTTGCACCAACCTTCATCTAAGAGCCAATGAGATACTTTTTCTGTATTTCCTGTATTCCACAACTGACCTCACGTTAGGATGACAAATAACCTTCCTACAGTTTCAATACCTAATTCATCCTCCATATTCTCAACATCTCCAGAAATAATCATTATACATAACACTACAGAAGTTTATCTGTTTTCATGTATGAATTCAATAGTATTTAAAATAAACCAACAAAAAAGAACGAGTTTCTTCCTCCCAGAAAGAAAGGACCTCTGATTTCTGTATGCACAGTATCAACTGTGAAAGGCAGAATTGCTATCACTATGACATATTGTCTCTTTTAAATTATTTCCTAGTTTTAAGGAACTAAAGAAACTTTTGATAACTTAGTAACTTCTGCTATTTACCAATTTCAGTGAATAGTTTTACAGGAAAAAAATATAATTAAAAAATAAGACGAAAATAATTACAGTACTGTAAATCTGCTATTAATTTCCATTTTTGGATGCAGATTTTGTTCTGCTTATGTGATGCTCTGTTTATGTTCTGAAATGTGATATCCTGTTCCAATTCCTGCCTGTTTTCTCTCATTTCAGAGGTTACAAGCACGTGACTGTCTGAGGATTTTCCAACCGCTATAAATTTAATTATTGGGGGTTTTTTTTGAAAGTGTGGAAATCTGGAAATTTACTACCAGAGAAGTAAAGTGGGCAAGGAGGGAGAAAGGGTTGAAAAGATCTTTCTTATAAGTTTAATGAGATGATTTTTCCAAAAACTTCTACATTGTCTGGAAATTCTTGTCATCATTATATAGGAAGTGAGTCATACAGATGTATTTTTAAGTATGCTCTCTGCCATTTCAGAGAAAAAACCTGACATCTAAGGTCAAAGTTATGGATTAGGTGAATGCAACTAAAATTAATTAAGAGCATTTTTTTTCTAATTCGTATACATATGAAAAAGTTATGTTCATCAACCATATTTTAATTTTTGCTACTAGGTTTGATTGGTAATCAAATCAGAATATTCAGGAGCTCAATTCTATTTAAGTAGACATCCAAAATTTTGGAGCTTGTGTGCAAAAAATTAGAAAACATAAAAAGTGCAAAACAATAAAGATATTGTTTGGAAACATGCATCTCTTGAAAATCTAATATATGTCATCCTTAGTCTTAACAAGCAATTTCATTTTGTAATTTTGAACCCACAAACAGCATTCAAGAATTGGAAAACTTTGCAACCTAACCAGAAAATTGGTAGATGAATATAAGATTGAAAAAAAGTCCATATTCTCTGGATACTTTGTTGTCTTGAATACTTTCCCAATTAAATTTTACATTTCAATGAATTATTGAACATTCTTTACAACTTCTCAGTCAATTAACTCATTTTAATCTAATGCAATAGAATAGATGACAGGTTGGGGAATTTTTTGCTTTTAATCCTGGCGTTTGTCCAACATGTTTTTACTTAAATGGGGAATATTTTCAGTAGATTTTATAATTATTAGGATTACTTATAAAGTAATCACAACTTCTGTTGACAAATCTGTTAAATTTAGTGTAATTACCACTTTTGATTACACCCATTCATTAATGTTTGAAACACTTCTTTGTGACATGTCATTTCTGTACTGAATTCAAAGAGATTATTTATGCAGTTACAGTTTCACATTTTTATTTGAAAAAATGAGGCTACATTTTAGTAATTTGTATAATTTTATTAATATTGATTTACTGCTCTTCATTTTGTTGTTGGGGATATTATTGAAGAGTTTCTTCCCTGTGTTTTAAAGGAAAATGCCAAGTTATATACAAATAGGAAAAAATAATTATAATCCAGCTAGGTTATTTTTCCCTGGCAGACACCTATTGAAATACTGACGAAGATGGAAGGATGGATCCTTATGCACAAAGGTCTGAGGGAAAAAATGGAATGTAGTGGTAAATTTCAAGGTATTATAAACAGAATCAACGTGAATTTTTGAAAATATTAAGTGAAAGAAGACAAAATTCAACACATACTTCAGGCTTTATCTGAAGCTTTCTACGTCTCCAGATGTTACGGAATTCTCTAAATGGTGTACATAGCAGAGAGGTATAGAAGAAAGAAGCACAGAGCAGACACCCTCCTGTCACCTATTCACTTTAGGGTAATTAAAGTCTCTCCAAGGCAGAAATTACAGGGACTGCAAAGACTAGAAGAGCAGTACCTCCCACTTACAGATCAATTTTGGTTACAAACTAAAGTATCATCAGCTGAAAGTTTATTAGACAACAGATCTATCTCAGCATAGGCCTCTCAAGCTTCCTCTCTTATACTGCCATTCAGCAGTTTCCACGATCCCGCAAGATGGAAAAAAAGTAACATTTAAACAAAATATTGTTTCATTACCTGGGCAACTCTGAGATAAACCTTCTGCATTCTAGATTATTTTTAGTTTCTTGTCATTATATGTTACAGCTGAAGGGTCTTGTTGATTCATTATCCTGTTGCTGTAGATTATGGCAAGTCTATTTCTCTCAGTTCAGGGCAATCCATTACAGGTCCTGAAAAAAAGCGGAAGCTTTGTACATCCATCCTATGGGAAGGATGATGTTAAAAAAAAACCAAAATACTACAGCTTTCCAGGAGACACTGTAGATAGAAGTGTTCTCATATAAAAAAGCCTTATGTTACTTTAATACTTTGCTGAAGAGCATATATTAATATAGGGAATGGTATTATGGGTTTTTCTAATAAAAATCCTCCTTTTGTTATGTATAAAGATATATGCATGTATATATGCATATCTTAGGGCATAAGAGAATCAATTTGCTATTTCAAAATATTTTCAATCACTTTAGTTAAATACGTGGGTCTTTTGTTTTGACGTGCAAGCACCAAACCAGGTTTTGAAATTAACTGTCAGTTTTTCCTCCTTCCTTAATGATATTATTTAAGATCTCTAGAGAACAAGATCAGATATGATAAATATCAGTATCAAATAATTTGATACTGATAGGCTGTTCTCCCTACATTTTATTAGACCTTGATGGTGTTAACTTACGAGCTTTTGTGCTGACATCTGATTTCACTTTTATGGGCTCATGAGACTAAACATGACAGGATTTTCTTCTAATATTGTCTCAAATGTCCAAAGACATTTAAATGGGCAAAATAGATCAGATACAATGCAGTTTTCCTTATTGGTATGTGTTGCTAAATAAAATGTTATTGACATGACAGATTACCCATCTTCATAAATTGTGTACAGATTTGTTTGATGTTTGGGGGTCATACATTGCAGGAATGTACTGATGTTGACTTGTCGGTAGAATTACTATATAAATAATATAGACATTTTACAGATATGGAAAAAGCATCCAACTTTTAAGACCCCTTTGTAATCATAAATACTATTGAGAAAGATTCCATAAACACTATCAGCTTAAACATTGATCTGACTTTTAATATTTCCAGCTTTTCTCATTCCTGGTTTATTTATTTTATCCATTTATCTTTCATTTTTATGATATCGACTGTTTTTTCATTGGACAAAATGAAGCAGAAGAAAATCAATCATTCCTCAATGTGTATGATGCCTTGGGCATAACATCATCCGACTGGGAACACTCTACAGATGTAAGCTATGCTTGCTTGTACTTTATTTGCAGGGCAAATGAACTTCCACATCATATGCACTTATTTACTGATTTTAGAGTCCATAAAAAATATTTATTGCATAAAAAGTTCAAACGTCTCAGTCACATATTACAAACTGAACACGAATATAATAGCTTCCATTAAACACAGAAAGAAAAGAAAATCTAAAATGTCCAGTTCTCTATTCACATACTCTTGTCCTCAGGATAAGTATGGGTAGCACATTGTGATGAATGGGTGATTCAGATCATTTAAAGGACAAATGCCAAAGGCATGAGCAAAAGTAGAGCAGGAGAAGAGTGTGAAGAGTCCTCCCCCTGAGGAGGAAGGAGCAGCAGAGACATGTGATGAACTGACCGTAGCACCCGTTCCTCATCTCCTTGAGCCGCTGGTGAGAGGAGGAAGAAAACTGAGAAGTGAAGTTGAACCCAGAATGAAGGGAGGTGGGAGGTGTGCTTTAAGATTTGGATTTTATTTTCTCATGAGCCAACACTGATTTTTATTAGTAATAATTTAATTTCCCCAAGCAGAGTCTGTTTTGCCTGTGGTGGTAATTCCTGAGAGATCTCTCCCTGTACTTTCCTTGACCCTTTCTTCTCCTCTGCCCAGATGAGGAGGGGTGTGATAGAGTGGCTTAGGTGGGCACCTGGCATCCAGCCAGGGTAAACCCACCAGTCTGACAGATACCAATTGATTCAATTTGCAGACTATGCAGTAATATAGTAGGAAGGTAGGAGTAATATTTTGATCCACGAGGCCTATTCAAGAGATACTAATTACATGTTAAAGCAGCCAAATTTTTCCATGTCATCAGTGCTTTTCAGGAACTTGTATTTCTCAACATATGTCTCTTTTCCAAGCCCATGCCCACATGTAGTGTGACACCTTTACATTAGAGAACGGTAGAAACAGGAAAAAAATATTTTTAGAAGCTTCGTAGTTCATGAAACAGTAATTCTCAGCTCAGAGAAATGGGCAGACATGGTATTCCCTTTGCACCAAAGTATTAGTACAAAGCAAAAAGAAATTATCCAGGTAAACTTGATAAGCAATCCAAATTTGCATGAAAGATTTAATGAATTTGGATAAATACCACAGCTATGTTACTCCTACTATTCTCTTCTCTGTTTTTCTCAATAGGAGGCACACCTGGAGCCATCTCTGCTAATAAAGCTCTGACGTAGTCACCAACCAGGTTTCTGTAACCTATTCAGAATAATGAGGACTGATGATGTAAAATTTGATACTACATTGTGTAGCAAAAGCCAAAGACTCCAGGTGAATATTTTTTTTTCCTTTAGAACAGAAGTGAAAATATCTAAGTAGTTTAGGACAAAGGATAGATAGATGTGACTGTGAAAATAAAAAAACAAATAAATAATTGTCCTGGTTTTACACTATTTGTGGTAGTCTGTCAGTGAGTCATTTAGTTTAGCAACCTTAAATCAAAACTAACAATGATTTTTGCATTAAGCTTTTGTAGAAAATATATGCCAACCAACAGTAAAATGTAATATAATAAAAGCAGGATATTGAATTGATTTACTGTATCCAAGATGAATTTGGTAACAATGCTAGATTTAAGGCTGTTTGGCTCAGTGCTATAATATAATTGACTCTTCAGAAAGACATTAATTTTTTACTGTGTCATGACAATTTTTTGATCATGAATACAATTCCTTTGTTCTTAAGTTTTTCCTTCATCCGATGTCAGCCACCAGCATTCAGTTAGCAGGAACAGTCAGAGTGAAGTATTCTCATTGATTTAGCAATATGATATACACATGTATATTCTATATATGCAATGTCATTGTCCATGGGTGCAATATAGATATTTATCATTTTTATTGGCTAAAAGCAATACCAATTACAATTTAAAGACCAAGAAAAGTAATTTCTTTTAAAATAAAATTAACTTTATGTATTCCAATTATGTGTTCCAGTCTCTGTGATTAAACAAAACTTCACTAAATTACCTACAACAGTTTAGAGACTACAAAGTTATTATTTTTTATCATTGACTTCAGCTCCCCTGAATACAATTCTTCAGAATCTGGCTTCTCAGATCATTCCAGGTTTTAAATAGATTTTATTTTTTTTTATTGTATGTATAGAGGCTGATGATATAATAATAATAAGAAAGACATTGAATGTAAATTAAAAGCTGAGGTAAAATTAAATTCCAATGAAATAAAAGCCCATAACGGGACCCATGAGGATATATCCACATTATTACCACATGAACAGTTTTGCTGGAAGAAATAGCAGATGAATTTAAATTGCTGAGGCAATTAATTAATGTTTTATTGAGAAGAGCATGAATCTGACATACTTTCAGCTCAATAACATTAAGGTAAGAAGGCAGATGACCAGGCACTGGGATAAGGTTTAGCTAACTGAACAGATCATGAGAACCGACTGAGTACCACTGGAAAAACTGCTGGACACAACAAATAACCAGCAGGTGTTGGAAGAACTCTCCCTGTGGGACCAGATGCTTCAACCCAGATGATGAATGCAGCCCTGTAAGCCCCAGGCTTCAGGATATGCCTGGGGCCTCTCTTTAATGCCAGGAGAGATGGCTTTTCATCCCGCAGGATCTGTGCTGTCTGTGAAGAGCTGAGTGGTTGGACAAGTTATAGAAGGTAATGAGCAGGCTGCAGAGCACCATCGGAGAACATGAAAAGGAAACAGACAGGATCTTCTGAGAGGCTTACAACTGCAGGACTGATTCACCTCACCTAAATTCGAAGAGGAGTCAGATGTGCTTTTAAGCTGAACATCTGAGCCACCTCACTCTAAAACATGCAAGACCACCAGGAGGAAGCAGGATACAATGCTGTGAGGTGGCTGGATTTCACTAACACTGAAAGGGGAGCTATGTGAGAGACACACGGTCCCCATATAATGAAGGGGAGTATTGATGCCTTTTCAGGAGCAGTTTTGCAAGGCCAGCACTATCTTGTTGACAATATCCATAATATTATTTAAGACTGAGGTGGTAAAAGACCTAGTTAGCAATATCAGAAGTTCAAAACTGAGGTGTAGAGGTAGTAAATTCTGGGACTGAAAGCAAGAAATTACAGGTGGGTTATCTGAGATGAGGAAATGCTGGAACAGGCTTTACTGGGCAGGATCTCAGTGGACAAGCAAAGATGACGGGAGCCCAAACTATTTCATAATCTCCTGCAGTCACTGTGCTTTGCCTTGAATGAGACACAGTGGGACTCATGTTGCCTAATTTTAGGTACATTTATATCTGAGCTAGTCAGTATAGATTTTCCATATAGGCCATATAATCACTCAAGTTTGCAGTGGTCTGACTGCGATTAATTGTATCTTAATTGTATCACAGAGGTAGACACCAGGACTGAGTCCTCAGCATGTCTCTGGGATTCTTCTTAGGTGATGACACACACGTTATTTTTACACCACTATTTGGCATGGAGTGGTTCTCTGATGAGAATCTTACTTCTTCCGTGGGTCTTAGTCAAGTAGCCTGTTTTACCTTGGTTGAGACAGCACTGCATTTGAAGTGTTCCTGAAAACTGGGAAAGGACTGGTGTAGATGATACACTGTGATGTTGTTTCCATCCTCGTATTGTCAGCACAGGGTCTTCTGCTGATGGGACATTTATGTTGCAGTCTTATAAGGATGCAGGTCTTCCTGGACTTCACATAAAGAATATATTCCTCAGTTTCACTGCTGGGAATGACAGGAAAATACACTGGAAAAGACACTGGGAATTATTCTAATAATTTATTTCTGTTTTGAGGCCTTTTTTTCTTACATTTTAGAGGACAAATATTCTACTTATGGATTAATAAAAAAATTAAATCCAATTAAAATTTAGAATGTGTTTCAAAATTCATTACTTAAATAAAATAACTTACATGTTCTTTTTGCGCAAGCATAACAAACTTTTTTCAAAAATATGTATCCATTTGAGGACTAAATTTTCACCAAGGAACAGGGTAGGGTTCAACAGTTGAAACACAGGTGGTTAATGTCATCCTAGGAAACAGGTGTCAGAAGAAAATTTCAAGGTACCTGTCCTGGGGCAACCCAAAATGTTGTTGTATTCCATATCTACCTATGCCCAATAGGCTAGGCCACTTCTTGAAAAAGTCAGATTCAAACTTGGTTTTCGTGTCTGGATATATATGAAGCTAAATTTCTCACTTTTTAGAATCTAAAAAATTGTAATAGTCTCTGAGTTCCTTCATTTAGCCATATTTAGTTTGCTAGAAATATTTTATTACTCGTTAGGTTGGACATGAAAATGTTGCCATATTTGCCTTCTACAGTCATGTGGGATGTGGATGATTCAGTGTTTGATCCTCTGTATGTCTAAACTAAAAAATCTCAAATTCCTTTGTAAATGGTTCTTTCCATGAAAAATAGTGATTTATAATCAACATACAATTTGGCTCTCTATAATATTAAAAGGTTTGTACTAAATGATTCAAGGAAAGTTCCAGATTTTCTATTGCTACAAAGAATTCTTGCATGTTTGCTCAGAACGGTCTATTTAGCCAGGTCTCTATCTATTTGCAAACTTCTTGGTATCTTCTTTAAAGCAATAGAAAAAAGAAGAGTAAAAAGGAATAAAAAAGAAATAAAATCTTCTCTAAAAAAGAAATAAAAGCATATAAGTATTCACAGGTTACAGACATGCTATACTGTTTTCTGAGAGTTTTAAAAACTAAAAAATATTAATTTTGGAATCCCTTGGCTTTAAAAGAGATAACTTATGTACATCTTGAAGCTTAAAGTCAAACCTCTCAGAGCTTATTTTATTCTGACAGTGACTAATTTGGACAGTCATCTACCTGTTCTTAAAGAAGACTTATTTCAGAAGAATGAGGTCAACTCAAAATGGCAAATTTTCTGTTCATCTATCAATGTCATATCTTCTGAGAAGTGCTGAAAAAATCACAACTTAGCTCACGGGAATGTATGTACTGTGAGAGGCAGGAGACCAGGTCTGTACCTGTCATTTTATATAAAAATATGTAAGCATATACTTATCTATCAAGAAAGATAACAATTAATCTAAACAGCATTAATTTTTAACTTTCTAATTGAGCTATTTATATAATTTCCGATGTTTTCCACAGAATTTAAAAGGATTAAGGAATTTTCTTTCTTATTTAAATATATTCCTACAAAAATAAGTGTATCTATGAGCAGTAGCCATGCATGGAAGTTTATAAATTCCTCTATGAAGAATTTCTGCATTGGCCCTGTTGTTTCAGTGCTAGGTGAACAGTTTTCCACAAATGTTGCCAAAATGGGATGCCTAGATGTTCTTGTGCCATGAGCTACCCACTGTCAGAATCTGGACTATTATGTCTTTATCATTTGCTCTCATATGAAAGGTTGTTTTAATGATGGAAGGTGAGAAAAATTTTGTCTTTTATCTTGACTATATTTTCATCCTAAGCTAGGCAATAGCAAATTACGTGATGAAAATTAATGATTATCTATCCTTTTTTTAGAAGTGACTTAATTATAAGTTTTATAAATAATGGATTACTAATTCATTACATAACAAGCTGTTGAAATTAGCTCATTACTGTACCTTCTGTCATGGTTATAGGAGCCTGCCTACATAGCAATTCAATTTACTAAAATATATCCTATGTTGCAGCAGCACCGACTAGAACCATGATTATTGAGCTAAGATGACTTTAACATTTCCATTATAAACTATGTTTTTAGCTTCTAATTTCTCACCTGGTTGGATCAAACTTGGTACAAAAATTTAACAATCAATCCCTTTCTCTTCTCACCTTTTCTTGCCAGAGACAAAATAGAAAAAATGTGGAATTAAAAAAAAATATTTCCCCAAATGTATTTTCTTTGCAATGTTCTTGAGGAGGGTTTAGATGGATATGAAATGCGTATGTATATACTGATATACTTGAGATTAGCACAGTGATTTATTTGATATGAAATAAAGCAAGAATTTTCTGAATTATTACACTGTGTAAATGAAAACTTTGCTACCAGTGATATACTGTTGTATTTTTGCATCTCATATCAAAAGTCCAATCTCCACCATGATGCTTCTATTAGAAATCAAAATTTCTCTTATACTGTATGTTTCTGTTCCACAGAATTTCACATTAGCTAATGAGAGATGATTCTGCAATTCTAATTTTTTGTCACATAAAAGATTCAATGCAAGAAACATAATCCTTTTGGACATAAGCTTTTACAACTTACTTAAAAAAAAAAAAGAGGAGGAACAAAACCTGAGGAAATGGAAAAGGGAAAAGAAAGGCAAATAAAGTTCAGGTTGTTAATTAATTTTAATCTTCTAATTTATAGTCAATTTGGATTATCATTAATTACATGGCTAAACAGAGACTCTTTCAAATTACAAGCAATTGTTCACATCAAATCAAGGAGACTTAATCCATCCTCAGTTAGGAAATCTGTAACTTTTTTTTAAATTTCAAATAGATTTTGAGCTACTTTGAAAGTTTCCTGCAATTATCTGAGCTGCAGTTGAAGCAGAAATGGAGAGAATTGAAATGCTGAAAATTGCTCATTTTGAGTGAAGAGAAGGGTGCTATACTATTTTCATTACAGCAAAACTCCTGCATATCTTTAAATCCAGCTCCCAGTCAGGAGTTGAAATGCCCATCCAAGTATTTCTCATCCAGCTGGAATAGGAATTTATTAGAGGATGTTAAGGTTGTGGGCCTTAGTGGCATGTTAATTTTTCAGAGTATGGGGATATCTGATAATAACTTTATATATACATATATGGACAAAGAGATAGATTAAAACTATAGATATAAACTTCATCCTCACTTTTGCATCAGCATATAAATCTGGTCAGAAATCAACATGGTGCAGATTCCATCTTAAAGTTGCTAAGATAACTGATAATTTCTTACATAAGTCCAGTCATTTTGAGGATCATATGACACAGTTCAGAGACAATGTGCTCTGAAGAATAATGTGCAGGATTTAAAATCCACATGTATGCTTTTTTTGTTTCTCAGAAGCTGTTTTATCTAGGGGTTTATGGGGCTTGTTTTTTTGGTAGGTTCATTCATTTTGGGGGTTTTTAGTGAAGAAAAAATGTAGGACTTTCAGGTGAATAAACCAGGATATTTGTTAAATGTAATGAGAACATGAGCAATAGAAATAAATTTACTTTAGTAAGTATGCTTGTGTTATTGGGTGTTGCTGGGGTTTGGGTTGTTTGGGGTTTTTTTGTTTTGTTTTAATAAGTATTGTCTATTCCCTCAAATACATAATTAACCATTATATAATCAAATAAATATATATTATTACCTGCAGGGAGAGAGAAACACCTATTTATGGAATAACTATGTGAATTCCTTTCAAATACCTGAAAATACTAGCAGCAATTTTACATTTATTGACAATCAAATACCTCCAACAGTGTTCTGTGATGGACTTTTTATGAGCTCAGTGGATTATGACAAATGGTTTCATAAAAAAATATTTAATACTAACTGCTACATACAAATGGTCAGACTTATGTTTGTACTGTAATTTTTCATGCATGGTCTGACCCATATTTTGACTGTATCAAATTTTCAAAGAATTTGAATTATTATAAAAAATTGAGTTGCACTGTGAAAATATGAAACTCTTGGCCTCTATTTTCATATTTTGATTTAAGCAAGTTTGACAAATTCCACAGAATTAGTTATCAGGCTTTCTGAATGTTATTCTGGTGATTAAATATAGGCAAAATCTCCAATACCTGCTGTTCCAGTTACAGTCACTCATCTGAGAGCAGGGAATTTGATTTTGATAATTCTTAGCCACCTCAATTGACCAAGATAAGTCCATTAATAATTCAGTAAAACTGACCAAAACTCAGATACCACCTCAAGATACTTGAGGTGGAAAGTGCCATTGGTACCCAAATACCTCATATAGTGCATATACTGACACATGTTCCTGGACATATTTGATGTTTAAAACCATATAAATGAGTAAAAAGAGAGAACACCTCATGTTTGTAACTCTTCTCTTCCTTTCCCTGACATATCAACTGGATGATAAATTCTGTGTGCAATTCACTGTGATTCATTGACCAAATCAATAAGACTAGAAGACGTTACTCTACTTCCCTACCTTTGTGTTTGACGTAACTTTTTGGCTGTCCTGTGAACTCATAATCCCAAAGAGAAAGACTTTAAAGATGTCCTAAAGAGAAATACTTCCTCCTCAATGTGTCTTTGCATGAGCATCTTGAATAGGAATTAAATGTTTGCATTCATCAGTGTTCAGCTTTGAGATTCTTCATATGTGATGAGGAGAAATATTAGAAGTGATTCTGTAGCCATCCCCTTTGCTGCAATAATAAAAACAACCTAATGCTGTTGTCAGGAAGCTAGGAAGTGCACTGCTGTCTCTTATGTAAATAAATACAGAACTGGTTTGGAGTTTTATTTGAAAAATCAATGTGCCTTCCAGATGCTTGGATTGCTTAAATGCCATAGACTCTCCTGGAACTAAAGCATATTTGGGTGTTCTTCATAAAATTGAGAGGAAATTTAACTAGGGCATTCATAAATATTGTTTGCCTGTTTTCTGAGCTAGGTTTTCCTTCATGTTAGGGTATCTGGATGTTGAAAGAATCCAGATCCAAAATCACTGGAAGTTCTGTCACCTGTAACTTCTCTGGTATAACCTGACATTAATTTGGTGGAACAATGTATAAGTCAGAATGAGATAATTCCTCATAGGGGGACCTAGTGAGGGCAGTACTCTTAGGAATCTCACTCTGTGCCAAACCACCCTCAATTCAAAGCAAGGCAAGCAAAAAATATTGCATAGGAAGTCCCAAATATGCTTGTAGCTGGGCTTTTGGATAATGAAACATTGAAAATTACTTTCTGACTCCAGCTTCCAAAATTACCTCATAGTATAAATAATTTTACAATATTTCCTATGTTATCTTTTTAGTCATTGAATTCATTAAAAATTAGATACTGGTATCTTGTAAACTTTCTATATTTTTACTCACTTTTCATTCATTAATCAGTGTCAGCTAATTTTCAAGAATTTGTTTTCCATTCCTCATGTGTTTCATCTAAAGAACCAAGAAATTCCTAAGTGCAACAAAAATGTGAGTTATACTGCACAATTTTACAAGCTGGCAATGTGTTGACTATTAAACCCTTACCTACAAGAGCCTGTAAAATGAAAGATTCACTCTTGTTAAGAACCCTTTCTACTGAGACATTGTTTACACAGCACTGTTGTGAACTTCTGCTTCAAAAAAGAGAGAAATCAATTCACTCTTTACAATTCAGCTTAAAAATTCAGAGCTTTACCTTTCTTAAAGCATCAAGAAATAAAAATTAAATTTCATGTAATAAAAATACATGGAGGAAAATATTAATATCTCCTGGTGGTAAGTTTTCTTACTCTTACAGCATTCCTATTATGATGTAACGAGCCACTAAGGCACATATTAAACTGTACAAGTTGGTAGGATAAATTATGCATCTTTTGGAGGGCTAGTGATATAAACAACTGTTTCTTTTTAGTGTTTTCACAATTGTCCCAAGTTATGTCCACAATCTTTGTGTTCAACAATATTAGAGGAAAGTACTTGCATTAAGATAAATGGGTGGTCACTCACCTTTGTCTGCATGACATAGAGGTGAAGGGTGAAACATTTAAACTTTTTTTCTGATTATTTTTTTGTTTGTAGAGAGGTAGTGGTGTTGTTTGTTTGTTTGTTTGTTTGTTTCTTTCTTTCTTTCTTTCTTTCTTTCTTTCTTTCTTTCTTTCTTTCTTTTTCTTTCTTTTTGTGTATGAGGGATTGGTTTTGAGTTTGGAGGTTGGGTTTTATATTTAATTTGGTTTATGGGGGGCTTATACAACTGTGTGTTCTTAAGTGGACCTGTTTTATGATTTTGCCTTATATATCTTAACCTAGCAAGGTACTCGGATCTCCTGATGAGGTGCATTTGTTTCATCTAAATTTCATTCAATTGACATGGGTGGTCAGTTTTGCCTTCATAAATCAAGCATTTAGAATTCCTATCCAGCCAGTGAAGAGAAGTAAAATCTATGCCAACAGAGATGAACTAGTCCATCTACGTTACGTATCTACCTCTGTTTCCTTTAGATGCCCTGAGCCCTTGTTATGAGGTATGTAAGTTCACATATACTTGGTTGCCAAAGCAGTTTCCATAGTTATTTTAATTTTTTATACTATAACAATGATGCTTGTATTTTGTAACATATGTATGATAATTTCAATTTAATTACAGTTTTACATTAATATCTATGCAGTTTTTATAGCTCACTTGAGGATTTTCATGGTGTTTTATTTTCTTGGGAAGGAATTCTATTATAAATGTCTTCTTATCAAAATTAATAGCCCATTCTTGTTTGATGTGGAGGGTAATTATATGGTGTTAAATTAAATTTAGTAATATCAAATATAATTTTTTCCTTGCATCCATTTGTATATCTCCCCAATTAAAATGTCATGTAATGTTTCTGAGGGTGAGGAAGAAATTGCCTGTTTCAGTGTACTGGCATTTTAGTAAATATTTATATCAGACAGTGCATTTAATAACAAAGAGATTATCATCGTCCATACTGTGTTGTGGAAAGTCTTTCATTAACAGCTTAAGAAATGGAGATTTTTTTGAAAGGGCTATGGAAAACTGTAAACTGCTCCAAGGCTCTTTACCTTAATTCATTCATAAGGTGCATTTCATAAGCATGTTTATGTTTACTAGGAGATTTAAATATGTCCCCTCCCTCCTTCTATCTACCTTTTTATGCTTTAGTGCTCCTAAGTGGGACAAAAGCAAACTCGGGGTCCTTTTTAATGAATATTGAACATGAAACTGAATCAGAGCCCTTCTTGACATTTCTAAGAGTTACATATTGTGAAATTAACGTCTTGAACATCTTTCCACTTAGAAGCACTTAAACCTTTTGTGAAGGGAAAGAGATGGAGAAAGACAGCAAATGTCAATAGATAAATATTACAGAAAAAACCTAGGCTTTGCGCAAGCTGTGCTTTATATTTCATTTCACTACAGCTCACTTAACATGCTGAGAAATAAGACTCAAAAATAAACAGACAATTTTGAATTGGGATATTAAATTGTGTCATTCTGAACAAAAAGGCTTCATATCTATATAATGATAAATAAAAGTCCCTTCCTTTCCCTGAAACCTCATGGAAACAGAAGGTCAAATTCAGTTATGGTATTATTGTACTGATTACCATTACTTCTGTTTTGTTAAAAGAGAAAAAGGTTTCCTCTAAAGAACTTTCCAGCTGGTAAAAAAAGAAGAAGCCCAAGAAAGGTTTGGTGCTTTTTTAAATGTAGTAATGAATTAATTAAGCTCTATCAAAATTAGCCTACCAGCAGGTTTTCAGTTTTAAGGCTGAAGTAGTTGCTCTGTAGCTGCTTCTAATGCAGAAAAGACATACCTTACTGTCAAGTCTAACCTTTCAGAAGTCAAATTTCCTAACTTTCTGGTGATTTCTGATTCAATTAATTTCTGTTTCAATTCAAGGAATAATTTTTCAATGAACAAAATGCCTTTAAAATGGATAACCAAGCTAATGGACTCTACTTAACGATGCTTGTATGCCAGGCTATAGACAGTACTAATGATGGGAAAGTAAACAAAATAAGAACCATAGAATGGTTCAAAGCAAAGTTAATAACCTTGGGGTGAATATTATTTCTGTTATTTTCGTTTGTTTTGAATAATGTTATTTTCATCTCTGCTGAAGGAAAGCACAATAGGCATATGCAAGCTGGGAAAGCCAGTGGAGTTTTAGCAGCAGTTTTTCAAAACTGTGTATGATTCCAAAACATAACAAATTAAAACAAGGGTAATGGAATGAAAAATTCTGAAGTATTTTAATGTGTTATTTCTGCATTTTTGTCCTAATTTTGTGATTCTTCTCAGAAATCAATTATACTTATTTACTTTAAACAAAAGGAAGTTAGATGAAAGAGCTGCTTGCAAAATGAAATATTTCTATATTTCTATATTGATTGTTAACATAAGCTTTACTAAGAAATCAAACATAAGTGAAGTATTACTATCAAAAGTCCTGAAAGTCCAATAATCTGTGGGAATATCAGAACAGAATATGAAGATCCTAGACTCAATATGAGGTGAAGCATATGTGCTAGATAAAAAAAGATAATTCATCCTGAATTTGAAAAAGAGTGAAAATGCACATGTAAGGCCCCAAAAGTTGTTCAACGAGACTTTTAAATGGCTTACAGTTGTTCATGTTCTCTGAGCTAGACACACAGGAGAAATACTGATGAGATATTCTCAAGAGGTCAAAACAACAAAAAAAACTTTACTGGAAACTTTAGAAAATTAAAGAACTTTGGCAAAATGTTTACAGATGCATTTAACAAACATAAAACACTTCCCAAAGCATTAATTTGCCCATTCAACTTAGCAATCACTAAGCCTGTCTGTTTTAAGTTACTCAAAAATTCCAAGAGGAAAGAATTTGAAGAAGAAAGACAGAAAAAAAAAGTAGAAAAGAAGAAATATAGCTACCTGTCCTAGTTTGGACAAATTTGGAGGAGAATATCCTCTGATAGAAGTCAGGTTGCAACCACCCCTCCCCCCAGGTTTGGGAAAAAAAATTTTCCTCGAAGGAAAGTGAAAGAGATAAAAGCTATTTATTTAACAAACACACAGGAGGGGAATAATAATGCTAAATAATGAGATCTCTCTCTCTGTGGAGAGAAAACCTGGGAAGATTTCAGAGGTCTTCTGTAGGTGCGGTCTCTCTCCTACTCGGAGCTGGGTCGGCGAGGGGCCACCTCCCCGGGCCTCCGGGAAAATTCTCCTGATGTGTTCAGATGTTATTGAAACAGTCCAGAAGAGAAGAAAAGAACAAAAACCCCCAAAATCCTAGGAAAACAAAGTTCAACTCTCCGTCTCTCGCCGGAAAAAGAAATGCCCCTAAAAAGTTGACTGAGGGAAAGAAAAAAAACCAAGGGTACCGCCGAAACAGAGGAGCGTATCTCTGTGTCCTTGAAACAACTGCTTTGAAACGTTTTTTGTTTTCTGTCCTTCTCAGGCGCAGTTTAAAGACACAGAAAAGACTGGTGGGCATAGGGTAGCGATAGGGGATACACATTATAAAGTCACCCCAAGACACTACCACTGATGGTTCCAGTGGTGTTCAGCTGACAAAAAATTTCAACGGGTTGTAGGGTCAAGAGATGTGTTTACTTTGTGTCCAGCTTTAAATACACCTTGGTCCTTCCCCCAGGTGGGACTTCTGGTCATTTGTCCACTCAGGAGCTGGCTTAGGGGTTCCAGGGGCAGATGTGGAGCTTTGCCACCACTGTGCCAGGAATTGGTGCCCACTGCAGAGCTGGGATATGGGCCCAGGGGTGTGGGGTGTGTGGGACAGGGCACTGTCCTCACCAGAGCAAGGTTCTGCCTCTCCCCCCCCTCCCATGCCAAGTGTTTTCCACCACCAATCCTTCCAATCCCTCACAGCATATAAAGTGTCTGAATTTAAGCCTTAGTTATCCAACCAGAGAGGAGAAAAAATAAGGTGAATAATTAATGAGATTTTATTACTTAGCACAATGCTTACATGTATTACATATAAATCAAAATTCATATATGTAAGATTAAAAGATTTAATAGAGAAGTTGCCTGTGTTTGATGTCTTTCCTAACATAGCCTACAGAATTTTATGCAAAAGTAGAGTTCATAAAGTTTTGCTGAATTAGTAGTTTGGTATTTTTGCATTTAACTCTAAAGTAATGATCATTACAGCTTTTATTTTTCTCACCTGTATGGGCAGCCATGACAGGTATGTGGCCCTAACCAGCAACATGAAAATGATGCTGAAGAATTCCTAACAGATTTAAATTGTGTAACTTTCTCTTAGGTCTACTCCCTTTCCTCCTTTTGTCATCACTAATTTGAAAGGAGTTTGAGAGCAAAAGGGTACCATCTATTTAGACTAGTTTTCAAAAATCATGAAGAAAAATTTGTCCTCAAAGCTATAAATGAAAGAAGCAGAGCTGTTTAAACTTTTACAAATGAGAATTTTTAAGTGTCAGATTGATTGCTTTGGGCTCATCAAGCAATTAAGTTTCAGATTCTGAAGTAAACACTTAAACTTTTCACTTAACATTTTACAAAAGCACTAACAATATATGCCAGGAAGAATAGCCTCTAAATTCATATGTATCACAAGAACTTTAGAAGTCTCATGACTCCCTGATGCTCACTATGGTGCAGGAAACTATTTGAGCCAATAGTTAATCTTCAGAGTTTTCAAGCTTTATAGTATAGCACAGGATAGAATAATATGCATTATATTATTAATTTCTATGGCTCTCTAGCATTTGTACTACACATTCTTTTCGTATTTTGGCATGATTTAATTATAAAGTCAGGCGATTTTCAAAAGTGAGGTTCCTTATTTTTAAAGATTACATATATTTATGACTCCATATCGGCAGTGCGACCTACGCTTCAGTGATTTTCAGAAGCCTGTTTCAGACAGAGATACAGCAAAGATATCCTATCTTCTTTTCTTGCTAGATATCTCTGAGGAAATCACTAAAGGAAGTTTAAACAAATGCATTATTTCTTTACTCCCTTGGGTGTACATGTGGGTTTTGCTTACAATTTAGACAGAATACATTACAGTACATCTTGCCGATTAATGGGCGTGCAGTTGTCTGAAAGAACTTGGTATTATTGCAGTAGCATGAGTTCTTGCTCCTTATATTCAGTGAAAATGTTTTCCTAAGAACTACCATGGCTTAAAAATTTTATTTACAATGAGTTGGAACCTGGCATACAAGATCTCTAGGAAAAAAATTTGAAAACACATTTTATCATGAATAGTCATTTCGGGGGCAAGATATAAAAAATTAAAGCTTTAGTGGGACATTAGCCATACTAATTTGTTAAATTATATTTCAAAAAGTCTAACTGATTATATTTCTCCATTTCTGTTGAACTTGCAGCAATGTGTGTTTTTAATGCACACTGTATTTCATGCTCTACCTTTCCACTTTTTTCTGACATGGTTTGGATTAGACATAACTGTTAGACTTGATACTGTATTCCAGATTCTTAGATTAGGGTATCTTTCACAAACAAAGTCTATATGGAAGGAAGGAAGGAAGGAAGGAAGGAAGGAAGG
>VZTI01001908.1:348176-408655 GCA_013397865.1 Struthidea cinerea | reverse complement strand
GAATGAAAAATGTTCTTCTCCAAGCTCATATGCTTTCTCCTGCTGAAAATTTCTTTTAGATTTTAAAGATGACCACATCTATAATTTGAATAATTGCAATAATTCATTTTCTGTAATGCATTTGTGTAGCAGAAACTTATCTGCTAAATGATTTCATTAGTAAAAACACTTAAGGTGTATGGGGGTGCAAACACTATATACCTTATATGAAATATTTTTCAAAATTTAATGATATAAACTACATTAATATTAATAATAATTATTTTTATATAAAAGAATAGAATCAAAGAATGGGGTTGAATCATGTCCCTTGACCTGCTGCGGGTTGTGCTATTTTTAATGCAGCCCAAGATACGATTGCCTTTCTGAGCTGTAAACTCACGTTGTTGGGTCATGTCCAAATTTTCACTGACCAGTGTCCCCAAGACCTTCTCCACAGGGCTGCTGTCAATCAGCAAATACTGTTGTTGTTCTGCAGTACTGTAATGCAATACTGCCTTGAACTTAGTTCCCATTGGGCATAAATGCTGCAACTACATATTATTATGACTAAACTATCACTTACTCTTTGTGTGCTTGTCCAATAGCAACTTTATTACTTTATAATCAATCATATTAAAACATTAAAGAACATATGCAATTATAACTAACAGAAATATCTTAATACTAACTCCCATATTTCATTTGAATAATGCAAGTCTATAATTTGTACTTTTCTGCAGCTTAATATTGGGATTTTTTAAGGACAAAAGTTATAATATGTTTTTCAGAAGTAATTACAATTTCACTGGATAGAATAAGCTATGTAAGTGAATATCATAATTTTTTTTTCTTAGGTATAATATATCTATCTCTTTCTTTGTTTCCCCCAGGCATCTTAGAAGAATCAAGCAGAATTAACGCTTGCATCCCGGTCTACAAGATTTAGCCAGGTAGAAAGAAGAGATGACACATTTTATTTGCAACATCAAGCTATGTCTTTGTAATGTTGGTAGTTTCCAGTATCAATTGTAAGGTGGATTACACTAGGAAAAGAAAATAACACCAGAAATTTAGTTTAAATATTTTAGAACTTTAAAGACTGATAGCCCCTTGAATACCCAACAGTTTCATTTTTACAAAGATGGTTGTTCATAACAATCTGATTCTCTGAGAGATGGAGGCTGTAAACTACTCTTTCTGAGGCCTGCAAGCATCTTCCTCCAAATCAGATATGGGCAGCATAACCCCTCCAAGGGCTAAAGTACACACATTAAGCAGTGATCAAATGCTTCAAGACCAAGAGTGAAGAAGAAAGCTGGTTTAGTTCCCACTAGAATGTGTGAAATAGAGAACAGACCTATTCATTTTCAATTAAGTCTAAAGAGAATTAAAAATTTTGTCTAAGGAGTATGAATCTTTTTATCTAGCTCTTCAGGAAGCAGAAGAAGTTTTGTACAAATTCTGAGACAGTAAACTAACAAGGACACAGTCTTAACCTGTAACAGGGGAGGTATAGGTTGGATATTAGGAAGAAGTTCTAATCACAGAAAGGGTGATTGGGCATTGGAATGGGCTGCCTAGGGAGGTGGTGGAGTCACTATCCCTGGAGATGTTTAAGAAAAGATTGGGTGTGGCACTTAGTGCCATGGTCTGTCTGACAAAGGTGGTGTTCGGCCATAGGTTGGAGTCAATGATTTCAAAGGTCTTTTCTAACCTAATAGATTCTCTGATTCTGTGGAGAATGAGACATAATAACCTACTTAACTGTTGGGTGTTTACAGGGTTGTGAACAATGGAGGGTATTTTCTAGGTAGCATTTTATGGGCAATAGCTTATTTCCATGGAGACCTTTCAAGTGAAAACAATTGAAAGTGAAATCAAAAAGAAGACAAAATCAGAAAGAAAAAAAAAAACAAAAAATACTACATAATAACTAAAAATAAGGCATCTATCTTGTTTCTGCAACAAGCCAAAGCTACTGGGAGCTTTGAATAACTTTTATACCCATGACTGGAGAGCTGCAGACTACATAAAATGCTAACCACTAGCCAGCTATACCTCCAGGGTGCTTTTCTGACCTCAATCTTACACCTTCTACAGTTAACCATGACCTTCTAAAGACAGATAAATGTATGAAATGGGGTGAGTACATCACACATTTCAAAGCTTCTTCTTCAACCCTGCAAACAACTACACCATGGCATTTACGCTACCAACAGACAAAACTCAGATCTTGTGAAAGGTAGCCAAGACCAAAGTAGCATCACTTTATACCAGATCTGCAGGAACTGATAAGGGAGTGTCTGAGAAGGGCTATCTGACTAAGGAACATAACTGCTACCGATTTTTGGCAGGCCTTCTATCGCTAGATCAACTCTGCACAGATGAAAATACCATTTCCTATACTTGGTTTTTTGTCTGTGTGAGGAAATATTTAGCACGGAGCCTATCACAACAATTGCTGGGAGAATGCATTAACATTCCAACAGTGTCTTCAAAACATTAAGTGTTTTAAGTACTAGAATATTTATTCAAATTCAAATAGGTTTCTAAAATAAATTAATTGAGAGAAGAAAAACTTTTTGAGTAGCTCCAGCTACAACACTGAAATGAACTCTCTTCCCACTGATTGTACCTCTTGACATTTCTTCTTCAGCTTACAGTGATGAATTTTCAATACTCTGGGAATGAATGCTGAAATGTTGGTGAAGTCCAAATTGGATGAAATTCAACATGAGTTCAAGCAGCTAAACCCGCATGTATTGCTGTGGGATGCGGATTCGTGGCTATGAGACAGGGTGAAAGACAGCACTCTAGAAACTGTCAGTATTGTGGCAAACCACCGAATGTTATACACAGTCTTCCTAAACTTTTCTTCACGGTGATTAAGCACAATTTTTAGTCTTAGTCTTGAAAAAAACTCTCTGTATTGCTAGATGTGTGTGAAAGGTTCTTTGTAGCAGAGATATTTAAAGCAAGTGATACTTCAAGAAGACCTAAACTTAGTGTCATAGGTTGTTCTGCTGTGGAGATTTCAGCACTCTTAGATTTATATTTTTATTCCTAAGGACAGTGCTGGTATCAGAAAAGAGCATTGGATTCAGAAGAAGATGAACAAGTTCTCTTATGAGTAGCATTGCACATGGGTATTTACATTTTTTAATGCTGCAGTACAGCTACTATATTAATTCCAGCTCTTAGCTAAATCTTTGATTTCATAATTATTTGGTGCTCAGCAGCTAATTAATGTTTTGAGATCTAATAATACTAAAGAATTTTGAGTTTACTTTTGAGTGCTAATACTAGAGATTTAGAAGTTTCCAAACAATTTTATTAGTGTATTAGAACCATGAATTGTTTCAGAAGACATGGTCAAATGAAAAAACATGCTTTTCAAGACAATAATATCGCTATTTCATGGATGCCAGTAGAAAGTTTTCCTTTGTTTCATTAACAATGACCATATTTCAGTTGAAAATAGATATTTTTAACTCTAAAAATCTGTTAGTGAAATGAGTAGAGATGGAGTGAATAGACGCTAAAGTTAAAATGTCTGTACTGGAAAAATAATATTAAGAATTTGTATGGTATTTGCTCATGATTATCATAAAACCCTAGAATCATGGAACGGTTTGGATTGGAAAGGAACTTTGAAGGTCATCTAATTCCAAACCTCTTGCAGGGACATCTTCCACTGGACCAGGTTGCTTATTTGGTGTCAAATGTGAATTCTGCCAAAGTACCCTAAGTAAAGAAAGAAACTGTGCCATAATTTCTTTTCTCAGCCACTGGGAAGAATATCTGGTGTTCAACAGCCCTGAGAATTTCCCATTTCTTACCTGTTGTGGGGTGGCTGGTCACATAGCAGGTTCCATCTCTGCTGTGAGTCGACCCACCTGCACATTGGCTGTTTCCACATACTCCTTCTCCCATGTGATGCATACTTGATCAGGAGGAATCTATCACTCAGCTGACATTTCCTTATGAGGATGATTAATGGGTAAATAAGACACAAGTGAAATATGGAAATCTGCATCCGTCAAGGAAAGGAAGAGAAAGTCTTGGTGCAGATCACATGATTAAAACACTTCCAACTACTCCTCTCATGATTTAACCCTAGTTGGCAACAAAGGACCACACAACTGCTTGCTCACTCCTACCCTGGTGGGATGTGGGAGAGAATCATAGGAGTAAAACTACATAAATACGTGGGTTGAGATAAAGACAGTTTAATAAGTAAAACAAAAGCCACACACAAGTAGATCAAAACAAGGAATTAATTCAAAACTTCCCACAGGCTTTCAGGTGTTCAGCCATCTCCAGGAAAGCAGGATTCCATCACCCTTAATAGTGACTTGGGAAGACAGTCATGACTCCAAACATTGTCCCTTTCTCTGTCTTCACCAGATTTATTTGCTGAGCATGATGCCATGGAGTATGGAAGATCCCTTGAGTATGCTGGGGTTATCTGTCCTATCCGAATGCTGTCCCAGATCCTTGCAAACCCCAGCCTTCTTGCTGATGAAGTGGGAAAGCAGGAAAGGCCTTGACACTATGTCAGCACTGGTCAGCAATTAAAAACACTCTTCATTATCAACACTGTTTTCATCACAAATCTAAACCATAGCCCAATATCAGTTACTATGAAGAAAACTAACTCTATCCCAGACAAAACCATATTCCTAATCATAGAATCATTTAGGTTGGAAAATACTTTCTTAGATCCTCTATTCCAACCATTAAACTGACACTGCAAAATCCATTCCTAAATAATCAAGTCACAACCTGGGTTATCTCAAGCCTTGCTTCTAGTTTTCCCATAAAAGATCTAGGGGAAGAACACTCTTAAAATATTGGTAGTTAGATGTTCTCACATTCCTGTGCAAATAAGCTGGAAAGAACTCACCAAGTTGTTTCTAAAGCCCACACCTGACCTTTTCAAGACCTTATGTAATGTGGAGGGATAGCATTTTTAATCTAACAGAGGCTCTATAATTTTATTCATTTTGCACGGCAAGGTTTTTGCAGCAGGGGGGCCTACTAGGGTGGTATCTGTGGGAAGCAGCCAGAAGCTTCCTCAGTGTCTGATAGAGCCAATGCCAGTCAGCTCCAAGATGGACCCACAGCTAGCCAAGGCCAAGTCCCTCAGTGATGGTGGGAGTGACTCCGGGATAACCTATTTAAAAAGGGGGGAAAAGCCTGCAAAATTACAGTCAGAGACAGGAATGACAATATGTGGAAGTAACAGCCCTGCAGATACCGAGGTCAGCAAAGAAGGAGGGAGATTAGGTGGTCTGCCAGAGGAGAGATTCCTCTGCAGCCTGTGGTGCAGACCATGGTGAGGAGGCATGTCCCCATGGTGGAGCAGAGATCCACCTGCAGCCCATGGAGGACCCTGTGCCAGAGCAGGTGAATGCCTCAAGGAGGATGTGACCTGGTGGGAAGCCCATGCTGAAACAGGGTCCTGGCAGGACCCATGGACCCATGGGAATAGGACCTCACACTGAAGCAGGTTTGCTGTCAGGACTTGTGAGCCTATGGGGGACCCATGCTGGAGAAGTCTCTTTTCCTCCCCCCTTCCTTTTGTTTTTTGTTTTATTTTTTTTTTTTTAATGTGCAGCAAGGAGAAATAACTTTACAGTAATTTTATTAAAGAAAGGTAAAGATTGTCTTCAAAATAATATTGCCTAATAAAGTGTATACAATCCCCAGGCTGAGAATTGAGATAATAAAAGGAGAGTAGACACTTTACATAAAATTATAACTGAGAACTGCAAACAAAAAAAAATGTCTAACAAGGGAATCATTGTTCTAGGGAGCTGTGTTTTCTTTAGAATCACAGCAATTCTTAAGATAGAATTCATACTGCACCAATTTTAATAAACATAAGATATATACTAAGATTTCAGGTTTCTTAATTCTACCATAAGGATATTTAGTCAAACTAAGCCTGGTAAGAGGGCTTATGCTTTGACGATTCAAAATCACCTTGCACTAGAAATATGTAAGTCCTCCACAGAAACCATGAAAGTAGTCTGACAAAGCCCCTTTCCAGAGCACCTAGTTTGGGATCCTCAGCCATCCCTACCATAGATCCTGGAGGTGCCCAGAGGCTCTGTGGAGACAGCTCTTATCCATTCTATTAGCACTGCTATTCAGGGCTCATGGGGCTACAGTGACTATATGGTATCCATGGTGAATGAATTCTTTACAATTTGACACCTCCCTTTTTCTCTAAATTGGTCTCTGAAGATTTTACCTGATACTGAACTTACAAAAGCCCAAGGAAGCCTCCTAAAGTACATTAGCAGGTTTATGAGTTTTACTGAAATGCCTAATTAGATTCTTTATACCTTTCTTATAGTTGATTATCATAATCTGTAATACATAATGGAAAAACATGTTTTATTCTCAGACATCATTAAATAATTTTCTACTGCAATTTCTTGGTCAGTTCAACTTGGATGTTCCAGAACTGAATATATTTCAGAGAGTTTCTGAAAATCTTTGGTAAAACAGTTGAATGATGGTATTAGAATAAAAATAGTTTTCAGGAATTACTTTGCTAGAGAATAATAGCATGAATACTCATCCATTAAAATTTGAAATCAGAAATACAGAGATTTATACGGTTTAGAAAAAAAAGATCAAATCTGTGCAGGACCTGGCAGATATTACTGACCTGGCTCTTTATCTAATATATACTGGTGAAAAATACAGGATTAATTAAAAGCACATTCTCTAATGACAAGTTGGGTAAAGTAAGTGGGGAAAAATCCAAAGGGCAGTTTAACTCATTTGAAACCAATGGTTTTCCAAAGGCAGTTTCATACAAGGAGGAAAATGTGGCTTTAGTTAAAAAAAGCATTAAGAGAATGCCCGTTTGCTGAGTGCAATGAAGTAAAAGGTTGATAAAGTTAGCCTGAAGTCAGGCAAACCTGTAGCAGACTGCTATGCTACTGAGTTATGTGTGCTTCTGATAGTTAAGATAATTTATTTTGAATTAGCTTGGCCATGGATTTATGCCATTTAAGCAGCCTGTAAAAGAGAAATAGATAGCAAAGAGAGTAGAACAGTTTGCAGTATACAAAAAATTACATGTTATAGAGACAAACAGAGCAATATTCTGTATAAGGAGAATCTTGATATAGAAAGTGGATATGTACTCTGAAAAAGCAAAGCATCAAAAAGCAAAAGACATATTAAGAGTAATCCATACAAGGCAAATGAAAGAACAGGAAGGATCGTTCCACAATGTAAGGACATGTTTTTGAGCATTTCTGTCCTATTTCAAATGGGCTTCTGGATTTATAAGAGGTAATACCTGTCAACTTAATCTTTTCTTTTAAAAACCCCCAGAGAAAGATGGAGAATTCTGCCTGTTTTAGTTAGGTAATTTTGTTTGTTGTTTTGCGGGTTTGTTCATTCAATGCAGAATAAGGCAAAGGAAAGCAGTGGGTCATATAAAATTATCTCATTGGATCCTAAGTAGACACCTCAAAATATTCAGAATTGACACTAGACTATAAGTAAAAAGCATATATGAGAAGAAATATAGGAACAAATTTAGGCTGTCATATCAAAATTGTTCGTATGGTCAAGCTATAAGATTGGTTGGTATTGTAGCACACTCTAGGCAAGAAAATTCCATGACTGAAAAATTTTAAGTCAGAGTACTCAACAAAAATCCTAGACAAGATTTTCATGAATGTAAAGATCAGTGCAAAAGATACTTATTGCTCTTACTTGTATGTCTGTACATCACATATACGAATCTCAGACAACCACTCTGAAGTCTTTTTAGAGCCAGTGAAAGGATATAGATGATTTGCCTCAACCTAAAATGGGTGTCTAATACTGAGAAAGTAAACTATCATCTTTGATAGTTATTCAAACTACCTTCATCCTAGTCAATCAAATTCTGAATTGCAATACTCAGTGAGATGAATCCTCTTAGAGAATGCTTGCAAGATATTGACATGAAAAAAGTTTTCTACAGAAGCACTATTACTGGTAAGCAAAAGAATGAAGATAAAATTGCAGTATGGGGCATAAATAGCTGAAATTGAAAAGATGGAAGAACATTCAAACTAAATTAGTTTCAGCATTACAGAAGAAGATAATTAATTTGGATATGCAGATGACTAAATAGAAAGCACAAAATACTTTCATGATGGAAAAATACTTCAATCTTTTCAAGGAAGATGCATCACCTATACTTCTTCTCAGCAACTTTGTTCGATTTATTAGATCCTCTCTCTGACTACAAACACATTAGATATATCAAAACAATCAGCAAGTTAATGACTTTAAGTGCAGTATGGAAGAATAATACATCATGATTCTTTCTAGAGAAAGAAATCACTCCAGTAAAACCTTTCCCTAATAATTGTTTTAGGAAAAAGATGTACTGTATACCAAAATAACTGATTGGGGCTGAAGACTCTTCAGTGTCAGTGTACATTTTTTGTTTGTTTTTTTTTTTTTTTTAATATGTAGCTGCACCAGAGAGGGACACAGCAGAAAATTTGGGAGAGGGATACAGAAATGTAGAATACAGCCTGAAATCAGACCTCAACAAAGTGCCAGTCAGGATTGAAATAATTAATTCTTTTAGTCACTTCTTTGAAAAACAAGGCACCAAATTGATCTAAACAAATCTTGAGTGTTAAAGGTTTTCTATCACAAATCTCCAATAGAGAACTGGGCACTAAAAAGTGTAAAACCCTTGGCAGGGATTGTGATATTCATGTAGTTCAAAGTTACCCTCTTAAAAAAAGGCCTCCTGGAGGAGATTTAAGTGCCACATCTTGACAGATAATGCTTTGCTTGATGCAATCTTGGATGATGTGGGCATTTGGTAACAACTATGGGCCATATGTTCCCTTCAGCTGGGCCTTGCCACCCTCCTGCAGGATCTCACAGGATTATATTCAGCCAGCTGGCTGCTCGGCAGTGAACATGCACAGGCAGGCTTGACACCAGAGCTCAGTGCCATAGTGCCATGCCTGCCCTGTGTGCCTCATACAGCTTGAACAAAGAGCAGTCATCTGGTCCAGCAGGAGCAGTCAGACTCAAATCAGGTCCTCCAGTGCCTTGGTGTCCAACCTCGCCTTCCTGACCCCATAGGACCTCCTGACAGGGAAGTGTGTGAGACCATCTGTGCCTGTCTGCCTGGAGGCCAGTTCCATTTGAGCAACAAACATCGTGGCTTTTTTTTGTACAGTAACAGCAGCTAAAAATAGATCTGGTTTTCCTCTCCATCTCCTTTGCTGATCAACTGTACTTATCCCTACGCTCTTCTCGCCATCTCTCTGTCTGTTTGCTCTGTCTTGCTGCAAAGTACGATGACAGCCACAGCTCCTCCCTCTTCCTGGGAGATGCAGCTTCATGTCTTGTTTTCAGGTGTCCTTTCTGTCTTTGCTATTTCTTTGCTTTTTTCCAGTTATATCTTTTTTCTTTTCTTCTCCGTTCTCTACACGGGAAGAAATTTTTGCAAGAATTCATTCCCTTGTCACAGTCAGATCACACTTAGGATTTCATAAACTCTGGTCATATTGGTTATTCTTTCCCAATATTGCATTCTCCTCTGTACTCATGCTGTCTACATGGGCACTTAAATATCCTTTAGTCACCAGGCAACAACATTAGCAGGAAACATAAACCTATTACAAAATTTACTGTATGCAACTTTACTGTTCAGAGATGTATTTAAAAGGAAAGAAGAACAGATACAAAAGCAGAGGGAAACTATCAGGACAGAATAATTAACTGAATAAATAAAAAGGTGCTGTGTTGCTTCACAGTCCTTGCAACCACAGGCACTGTGGAGGCAATGGAACATGTAGAGCTGCAGGAAACAATACCACTGTAAGAGAATGTTTACTTCAAGTAGATTAAGGAGTCAAGACCTGCAGGTCCTCCTAGTTCCTCTATTACTTGGCCCACTCCTGCATGTGCGTGAAGTGGATAGCCCTCTGCAGGGCAGCCAGATGAGGGTTGCATTGGGTCAGCCTATGGTTCTAAATGAAAGGAATTCAAACCTTTACTGATGGCTGCCCTCCTGCAGGAGGGAAGTACAGCCTCTGTGCTTCCCTAGATGCCTTCCAGACCTTATCACCAGATCTATCTGTGAAGTCCTTTCTAGGATCTGGGAACACATGGCATAGTACACATTCCTATTAACCACATTCATCAGAAGACCAGGTCCATGGCCGTGTTTGAAAAGGTCTGAGTTGGACCCATTGTAGCAGTTGGGGAAAAAAACAAGGAAGAATTCACAATAAAATTGCCCTAATAACCTAATGACTGTGTTCAAAGCTGTGGGATGGTAGTGTCCTGGACTCAAGTGTAACAACCAGAACATCTGAATATAAGCAGGAGTGAGCTGAGGGAAAGGAAAGGTGGTATTAATTTGAGTTATGTTTGGTGTGCAGTGGATTTATACACATGAAGCTTCGTTTCTATCTCTTGGTAGCCTGGTTTATATGGGAAGGTGCTGGCCAGTCTGCTATGTGTTCTTTGTGCTGTGCTGCTGCCCTGCCAGAATAAAAGTAGTCAGACAGGGTTTCTGTGAACTCAACAGGCTACACAGCTGGCACAATTGTACCTTTTGTGGTTGCAAAGTAAAGATACCTAGTGCCCCAGAGGAGCTGTGATGAGATTTTGTAGAAGTACTCCTGTCAATCACATTGCCTGATCCATAAATGTGTCCTACGAGAGAAATTAAACAGTGCTTGTTTTTGCCCTGAATATCAAATAAAAGCACAGATTTTGTGTCCACAAAGTAATAGATTGAATATGGTTTCTGTCAAATTCTGATAGGGCTGGATTGGAAATGGTGCATACTCCAGATTTCTGCAAGGCCTCAGAGAGTCTCAGCATATAAAACAGACCTGTGTCAGGAAGGGTGAGGAGAAGGGCATGTTCATGGTTTAGCATTTCTTTTGAGTGTGCCCAGGTTGAGCTGGGTTCATGGGAAATGCAAGAAAAGAGCAAGGGTGGCAGGATCCTCCAGGTAGTGCTTCATAAGTTAAGTAACATTTGGTAATAAAAGCTGCACTTACTGCTTTTAGGAGTGTGGGAGGCATGTTTTGAGGGGAGGAAACAGTGTGTTCAGTGTCATTTTTGTGAGTAGCATGGCTTCCTTTTCACCATGATGAGGACAAGCAATCAGAGACAATACCATGTGCGGCCATGTGTGGAGTCCTGACAGGGTCTGTCTTGTTCGGGAAATGAAATTTGTGACTGTGCTATTACCACATCACATGCCCTTTGGGATAGCACCCTACTCTGTGCTGTAGCTGGTTGCTAAGCAGACATAATCCATCAGCTGATGATTTTTTTTTCTTTCTTTTCCTCTGAGTTTCCCTGGGAGACTGTCAAGCTGCAGTGATGGCAGATTCATTCTCCCTCAGGCATCTTCCCTCTCTCTCTGTGCCATTCTCAGTGTCACTAAGCTTGAGATTCCCCTTTTTCCCTTGCCTGCCAAGAACATAAATACAATTTACACTCACTAAATCTCTCCTCAATTCCTCCCTCTTTCCCATATTTGACAGTGATGGCAGCAGTGGCAGGACCGCATAGGCAGGTGTCTGTCCTTGGCACAGACTTAGGAAAGAAGTTCTGCTGTGGGGTGCTGGACTATTCCTTTGACAGGAGGCCACTGCAGCATCAGACCTCAAATGCCTGCCTTGCATGGAACGGCAGCAATCCAGCACCTAAATGCTAACTGCAGTGTACAGTATGACAAAGTATGAGGAGCTACATGGGGAAGGTCCCCAGACCCCATGCAAGAGGGAAATTTGTTTACCATTGTAGTGCCAAGCACCATGCTCTGCCACAGGCAATATTACCACCTCAGCCAAGACCAAACAGAATATTTCACAGGCAAAGCAGTCTTCATTATCATTTTTTTTTTAAATTTATTTTATTCCATTTTGCACAACCTTTTGAATACAGATGTAGGTATTCAGGAAAAACCATAAACATAAGCATTTAAGGAAATACATATTATATCTCTTCTCCAGGCTCAGCATAGGCAAAACATGTTTCCTCCCCACTTCTAAGTCTTGACTTCCTTGATTTTGCTGCAGATTTTGCTCAGCCAACCCAGGTCCTTTGGTGAGGTGCAGGAGACTGGGGTTGGTGCATAATGGCTTCTCTCTGGTGTAAGTCTGTTACAGCATAAACCCATGGTGATGGATTTAGAATAAAGGATAGGGTGAATGAGGTGAGAATAAGAGTGGGAGACAGAAAGAAAGGAAAAAAGAAAAATTACCAGTCCTGGCTTCAGCATTGATCCAACAGATGGGGTTTTCAGGGTCCTGGGACATGCCACCCAGGCTTTGTGAGGGTACCTTTATACAGATGTTTCCCTGCCCTGCAGCTAAATTTCTCACTTTCAATACAAATTACTTACCATGCATAGTTCATTCTTGTGGACCTTCCTGAAAATGTGTGGAAGGGCTACAGGGGTCTTTGGTGGTCTTGATCCCCCCTAGTCAGTCAGCCTTTGGTTGAGAGTCCATGCACTCTTCTTGACCTCATTCCCATGGTTGCACTGTACTGTGTTGTGCTTATCTCCAGGAGGCATAACAAGGATATTTGTCCCAGAAAATTTCTACCCTATTTCCACATGGGCCCCTTCTCCAGCTACATACTCTTCTTACCCACAATCCTTTGTTGTCTCAGTGTCCCTTAGCTGGCTATCCATGTTTGAGACATACACATTACCTCTTATCTTCTGGGCTTCTACGCCAGCTCTATTCAGCTTCCTTGCCTCGGAGGGCAGTTTCCCAGGGGGTGTCTTAAATACCTGAAAGTTTGTTCTCCTAAAATTCAGAGTCCTAACTCTAGCCTTCACCTTGCCTATATCTCTCAAGATAGTGAACTCCATGAGGGCGTGAACACTGCAGTCCAGGCTGCCACCGATCCTGAAATTTCTAATTGGCGTGTCCATGTTGGTATGCAACAGGTCAGTAACACTTCCCTCATCAGGCTATCACCTGGATTAAGAAATTATCCTTGTCACTCACCAAATCTGGACTCCTTACAGCTTGCTGTGCCCCTTTTACAGTAGATGTCAGGTTGATTGAATTCCCTCAGCAAGATCAGAGCCTGCCAGCATGATGTGTCCTATAGTTGAATTAAAAGTGCTTCATCAACAGGCTCTCCTTGATCAGGCAGCCTGTGGTAAACACCAACCATAAGGTTTCCTTTGTTGTTGTTTTGGTCCCCAATTTTTTACCAATAACCTACCTACTATTTTTCAAATACAGGTCTGTGCAGTCTATATGTTCTTGTACAAAATTGGGAAGGGGATATGATAAACCAGATGGTTGTGCTGCTGCTCAAAGGGACCTCACCAACTGGTGCAATGGGCAAACAGAACTTAATGTAGTTCAACAAAGGTGAATGCCAAGTCCTGCACCTAGGGAGAAAGAACTCCCTGGACCAGTACGTGCTGGGGGACAATCAGCAGAAGCACCAAAGCAGTTTTTCAGAAAAGGACCTGAGGAACACTATGAACAACAAACTGAAGGTGAGCCAATGCTGTACCTCTGCAGGTCAAGAAGGGCAATAGCACCTGGGGGGGCATTGGGCAGACAGCACTTTCAGCAGGGCAAGGAAGGCGATCCTTGCCCTCTTCTCGGTCCTGCTGACACCCGTGTAGAATGCTGATTCAGGTTCTGAACTCCCCAGTAGAAGAGACACAGACATATTGGAGTAAGTCCAGTGAAAGGACATGAAGATGATTATAGGACTGGAGCATGTGACATACAAGGATAGACATCTGCGATCATTTTTCCCGGGGAAAAGAAGGCTCAAGGGGATCTGATCACTGTGTATAAATACATGGTAAGGCAAATAAAGAAGATGGAGCTAGACTTTTCTCAGTGTCACCCAGTGAAAACACACAAGAAAAAGGACAAACTGAAATACAGGAACTTCCTTTTAAACATAAGACATGTTGTCAGATCAAGACATATACTTTCAGTGCTTGGCATGGGAGTATCTTTAGGCAAGAATTTAAAAGACTTGTTAAGAAAAATCTTATTTAATTTCACTATACTTCTGCACTGATGAGAATGTTCCATATCAGGCAATACCCTAGAAGATAATAAGGACAGGAATGAAGGACAGATCTGGACATCACTAAGCTTTGAAGAATCTTCAAAGATGATAGTGAATTTTTATACAACCTTTGAAGAAGAGGCCTCAGTGTGAATTGAGCAATAAAGAAATATGAGTTAAAGCTTGTCCAAACAGGATTCTATAGAAAAAAATCCCAGACAGTGTGATCTTCTTTACTCTGACTTGTAATAGACCTTTAAACACAAGGAAAAAGGAATTATGTCTATATTATATAACCTATTTTTCCTCTTGAAATTAGACATGTTTATTCAAGGAAAACTGTTATAATTTATAAAATAGTGAGAGCCACTTGTGACTTGAGTTTGCACCTGGCCTCATTCAAATATTGGGAAATATGTTGTCCTACCCCCTTGAATACTATAAAGAAGTTTAGTGACAAAATGATATGCAAAGAAATATGGTATTGTGATGGTCTAATTTTTCACATTTTGTGGTACTGTCAATTTGCTGTACCTTATGTGTTCCTAATTTTTAGCCATCACTTGCTAAACTGCTCAGAGAACTCCCACTGACATTCCATTCTTTTCATTAGAAATACCATATATAAAATGGCATAGAATCTGTCCAAAAATTAATAAGCCTAAACCAAACATAAATTTTTCCACATCTACTCAGTACTTTGAGGAGCTTTGTCAGTTCCTGCAACAATACCATTGCAGTGTCTCAAGATGGAAAAGTCAAAGACCCGTGGAGGTGTGAAAGTACAGTTAAACATATAATTTCAAGGGTAGATTTGTATGAGAAGGCTTGGGGGAGGAAGGAAAATTGTCACAAAGGTCTAAAACAGGGATGTCTAGTTAATTAGTGTTTTCTGTTCTAATTGGGAGGAAATGCCTAGCAGTTTAAAGCCTCTGACCTGAAAGAGGTAAGTACAGAAAATGCAAGCAAAATACAAATTAACAATATGTCATTTGAGAAATAACTAGAAATGCCAGTGACAGCCTTTGTTCAGATTGTTAACTTCCTACCCCAATTCTTTACATAAAACACAGCATTTTAAAAACTCTAGGAATAAGCTCTACAATCCCCTCTACAATGTAAAGTAAATTCTAAACCTTTTTCCTTTACTCTTAAAATAATGCTTGTATTAATGTAAACCTTTGCACAGAATAATATTTTAAATTTATGTATTTTCAATGTTTTTTTTTTTAATCAAAAGTGTGCCTAGTCATAAGGACATGTTGTCAAAAGGTGGTATGTTTTATTATGTTATTATGAAGTCATCTAAAAGCCAATGCTATGGATGGCTTTTCTTTTTGCTATACGTCAGATAAACATGCAGTCATAAGTCAAAAATCCTCCATTCAAGAGATTACAAAAAGGGGTCTTCCAGTTCCACCGTTATTTGTTTTGAAATTCCAAATATATTTAATTCTGTATTGGGATGAAATTAAGTGTTAAGTGGTGTAAGATACTGTGGCCTCTTCCTCTTGGTGATTCAGTCCAGGACCTCTCCAGGCTAGAGGCAGGAACCCAGTCCCATGTCCTGGGGAGCCGTGCTCTATGCCCAAGCTGAGGACATGGCTAAAGCTTTCGTAGTTGCAGGCTCAATGACTAGTGAAGCTGAGAACATGTCCCAGAGAGACACGCACAGAGAAACATACTAGACATTTATACTGCCAGTCCCAGGGCCACAGACAAGCAGATGATATCACTCACTCTTCCCTAATTCAGCAACTGTGCAACACTTTGTAGGAGGCCACCAAATTTTCAGGCACAATTTGCCCACAGTGAAGTCATGTTGGCAGTCATCAATCACCTCCTCATTTTCTGCATGTCTTAGCATAGTTTTCACAGGATCTACTCCATTGTCTTGCCCAGCACTGAGACTGGCAGGCCTGTAGTTTCCTGGTTCTTCCTTTTTGGAAGGTACATGGGCATTCCCACCTGAATGCCCAGGTACCTTCCAAAATGTAATTTCTTTTTTATCGGAGATTAGACTTGTATGTGGTATGATAAAACTCTTCACTCTGAAAGATGCTTTTATCTGAAATAGTTTTGGTAAAGAAGTACACTTTTTATACCGTGTGTGGGAAAATCCATTTCTTATTTTCAAGCAGGAAAAAGGATCATTGAAGTCAGAGTACCGCACAACCCAGATGATTGGTAATTAGATTAATTTTTTGGTCTGAATAAAGTAATCAACGTAAATAGAACATAAATTGATTGCAGGCAGTACATTCACATCTTTAGTCCCACCCAAGTGAGATTGTGGACATATTTCAGGAAGATGGGAGATAAGCCTAAAATAGTTCATGCCATATAGGCAATGTTCACCTAGCACTACCTTCTAAGTCCTTAAGAGACTATACCAAGATGTGAGAACCTATTAACCTACATAAAAATATAATCCTTTTCTGTCTCTTTACAGAATTAGTAATCACAGCTCTGCATGAAAAACAGGATAGGTGAGGAGAACATGCCCATCTGCTCACACACAAGAGACTTGGAAGGCCTACAAAAAGAACTAGGTGCTTCCAGAGTAACAAGAATCCTTGGCTGAGATACGCGTTCTACTGCTGCCTCAAAAGTATGGCTAAATTCCAAAAAATAATCTGTTTGACCCTACAAGCCTGTATGGATGAGTTTGGATCCAGGTGGCCACAGCACCTGCTCAAACAGCTACTCCAGCCTTGGTGCATGTATAGCATTTTTACCATGGCCCACAGCAACAGACACATCTAAGAAATTTGAATCACATGAAGATTTCTTTCCAGCCTCTTCCCCACAAAGCAGCACAAAGTTAGTAATTACTTAAAATCACAGCCCTTCATCTTATAATTACTGTGTTCCATTTACTTCTAGGAAGTCCTGTATGTAGCATAGAGCAAACTAAATCGTAAGCAAACTAAGATACAAATGACAGATGTTGGATTTATGCAGTTCATAACTTTAAGCTTTAATATTTTGGTATGATTTACTAAGGAAGTTTTATGAGTCATATCTGTAATGTCATTGACTATGCAATATTTAATCAAGGAAATATTTACAAGTTAAAGGCAAGTGTAAATTTCATCTTACAAACCAAATATTTTTGCTAAAATTTATCATTCATGTAGCACAGAACTTAAGATGTTTTTAAGCAAAGAAATTGCTGAAACTAGCATTTAGATGTTTTAGCAAGAAATTATTTGTCTTAATTCAGTGTTCTTATTTTGTCCCCTTTTGGGACAGGATTATTTTAATTCTTGTTCGAAGGTCATCAGTTTTGAAAAATATATTTAGTGATGGCAAACAACAAAAAATTATTATACATCTTCCAAATATCAATTATAAAGTGTTTTTTTTGTGTGTGTGTATTTAAAGCAGTAAAAATGTAATCATGATAGAGGGTTGTCTGTCATTGTTGTGCAACACGCTGATGTTGATTTATCAGGTTGTGCATGTACTGCTGTAAGTACCTGTTTCTGAAGGACATGGTATTTTTTAAAGAAGATGCATTAGGATGAGATTCAAAAGTGGGATTGCACAAAATTTGAATGTGCCTCTACAAATAAGAAGAGAAAATTATTTTCTATGATGAGTTAAAAGGCAATGAGTTTTCGATACAAGCTAAACTTTAGAAAACCCTGTGACTTTGAATTTGGTTGGGGCTCTAATTCATTGAGATCTCTAGCAGTTAATGGCAGCTCCTCTTTCAGATAACACCAAAATCAAAATGGGAATCTCTGATATTGAGATTTATCACTTAAGTGACAATAACAATTGTTTTTATCAAATTGGATAAAATACTATCAGTCAGATTTTCCATGTTACATTGTTGAACAGAGTTGAAATTTTATTCTTAACTTCTGTTTTGTCAGAAGCCTTCTCTGCTTCATGAAAAAGGAAGAGAGCTCTCAAGCAATGAACTCATCCACTTAATCCATGCAGTAGACATGGATGTTATCTGGACAGTTAGTCTAGCGTAGCGTTCATGCAGTTCAGATGGTTGATCTGATTGCAACTATCCCGTCCAAACAATGCCCTTGAATTTGTGGCTCATAATTAGGAAAGGTTAAGTCTTACCTTAGAGTTAGGTTTATTAAGAAATCTGTCTGTTCATGGTGACTTTGGAGCATATTTTTGTTCCAGGGAAAAAATTGAAATATTTCAGAAGTATTTAATACAGGATACATCTACAAAACTATAGCTTCATTCGATTTTCGTTCTCAACTGGAATGTGTCAGGGGAAAAATGAAGCAGACCTAAGGATAAAATTCATGCTAGAATACTAAAACTTCCAAACCCCCTAATACTGTGTTTTAATAGCTCTTCAAAATTCTAGAGCTATTTTTTCCTTTTTTGTTTCATTTCTTAAGCTGTATTTATCCCATACTGATAGACTTGACAGAAAAAAAAATCTTTTTCTATCCACAGACCCACTGTAGTACAAGCCACATAATTATGTTTTCAGTGTCCTGCTACCAGTCTCAAAAGCTCAAGTGGCTGTTTCTAGAGGTGAGATAAAAAATTGTCATTTTCTATTTCTTTTCATTCTATCCATCCCTGCTGAAACTGCCGATTAGTTCCAGCTCCAGGGTCACTTGAGTTCAACAAGAATTTGAGGAAACCAATATATTTTTTTAACAAATTCTTTTCACACTATCAAATAATTAACTGGGAAAGGAATAACAATAAGTAACTATTATTAGTTTGATTAAACTTTGACACAGTATGATCTTCTGGACTCTCACTTTAATTGTACAAAAATCACAAAGATAAAGTTTTTATGTTTTATTTTTTCAAATAAAGTATTTTTGAATTTTGCTTTCATTGTATTTTCAGCATGGTACTTTTTCTTTGAAGTTCAGTCAGAAATAATACAGCCAGACTTAGTTCAAACTTAGAATCACAGCCTGAGAATGATGTGCACATCCACATCAGCAGGTACTAAAGATGAGTAAGGATATGTATGGGGAGAAATGACTATATATTGTTCATACACATCAGTGAAGGATTGACCCTGTCCAGCTACTAATCATCCAACCATAGAATGGTTGGAAGGGCCCTTAAAGATCATCTTTTTCCAACCCCCTGCCATGGGCAGGGACACCTTCCACTAGGTTATAGCAAACTCATTCGAGTTGCCCAGGACCCCATCCAACCTGGCCTTAGGCACTTCCAGTGTTCAAGGGATGGAGCAACTACAAGTTCTCTGGGAAACTTGTTCCAGTACCTCGCCACCCTCACAGAAAAGATTTTTTTCCTAATATCTTATCTAAATTTACCCTATAAGCACTACTAAGCACCCACCAGCTGCTCATTCACTTCAACCTTCTGAGAAGATCTCCTGGGAAAAAGAAAAGTAGTCAAGCAATGGAAGGAAAAGAACAAAAGAGAAAAAAAAAAAAAAAGGTGACAAGCTTATAGTTACTCATATTTCATGAGTAGACTGCTGTCCAGACAATAGTCAATCACCAGCTACTTTGGGAAGACTTCTTCCCCGCTTTTATTGCTCAACATGGTGTTACATAGTTTTGAACGCATCCTTGGTGAGCTGGGGTCAGCTGTCCTGCCTGTGATCCCTCCCAGCCTCTTGCCTACTTCCAGCATACTTGCTGGGGGAGATAGAGTAAAACACGGGGAAAGTCTTGATGCTGTGCAAGCACAGTTCAGCAATAGCTAAAATATCCATGAGTTACCAACACTGTGTTGGTCTCAAATAAAAATATAGCACTGCAAGTCCTGCTTTGAAGAAAATTAACTCCATTCCAGCAAGAGCAAGTGAAATATTTCTTAGGATTTTTCCCAAAATTCACTTATTTATTTTAATCCATAAATTTTTAGTCTAGCTCTTTAATTCCTTTCAGTCATTCTGTGAATTAGGGCTGTGAGGTCCACCCACGCACACAATCACACACAGAAATTGTTTGGTGCTAATGCTACTCTCTCTTGAGCCAGTCACTTTTACTGAAAATTATATAGAAGGACAGTAGCAGAAAATGTTCTAACAAATACAAGCTTCCTCTGGATTAATTTTCCCATATATAACAGCAACCAGAAGGATGGGGAAGGTGCCCCATGGATATGGAGGTGTGGCACAACCAGAGCCCAGAACCAAGAAGCGCTCTCAGACCCTGCAGTTTAATAGGACTCTACCAAACCAATCTGCTGTAACACATGCTGTATAGAATGGCATAATTTTCTAGCAGTGTTTCACTGTAGTTTTGTGCAAGTCCTCCCAGATTCTTTCCTAGTCCTTTAATTCAAACGTGTCCTTTCCTCATCTTGTCAAGCTCTTAAAAACTGTGCACTGTCCAACAGTTTCCATTTCATCTGAACAAGATGGTGTTCTGCTCCCAGTTTTCACTTATGGTTTGTTGCTGTCTGTAAGGAAGAGCTGATTATAGCAAATGTTTTACAAGTAAGATTTTAAACAGTATTTTGGGGTGTTTTGTTTTGTTTTGTTTTTAATTTCTGTTATTAAAAAGAGATAAATTGAATTGTTTTACCGAAGTGTCAAATATGAACACTTTCCAGCTACTCTACTCTTGGGTATACTTGTGCTTTTAAACATCAAAGCAAACTTTTAATTACAGGAAAGGAAATGAAAACATGTGGCATTTTGATTTATAGCAACTGCATGGTATTTCTGAAGTCTGAGAAAGTTATTACCCTAGGGGTTTCAAACACTTCACTGTCAGTTCTTATTTTCTAAGAAAAATAATAATAAATATTGGCACTAACTAGATTTAAAAAACACTTTATTTTCTCTCTCTCAGCTGGGATAAGCAGAGCTTTGGTCTAGATAAGAAACTGAGTCTCAACTCTGTTCAAGATCTTATTATAGTTATAAAGCAAGATTTACATCCTCTGGTGCATGGGGAGAAGTAAGAATGTGAGGGACTGGAGGTGATCCGCCTGTGACAAACCAGCTCCTCTTGCTACTGCATCAGCCAGTGCCACCCCTGCACACAGGGGCAAATACACACTACATCTGCAGTTTTGTCAGGTGACATGTGGTGAGAAACATCAAAATCCTCCTGGCTGCTCTTAGAACTCTTTTCAGCCTTTCAGCTGACAGTGGTAGTGTTTTTTATAAAGAGACAGGTGTTATTTGGCTGGGCCTTCTTTCCCCCGGTGCTGTTACCTGTGGAATAGCTACTCTTCTGGGTATATGCCATAACAATTTAAGCTACTACTGCCAGCTTAATATGGGTTTATAAAACAATTTGGTTAGACCCATCTTATGTAATAAAACATTTCTATGAAGAATCAATACCTGTTCCTCTGGGTTCACTCTCTTTCTGTAAGTTTTAATTTCCCCTGTGTGTGTAAGTACGTATATTTCTACAGCTGCTGGAAACGTTCAGGCCTACAGGACTCAAGCAGCCTTTCTAAGTGTTGACTGTGTCTGGATTAAGTGTGCACTTAAATACTGGCCATAAGGTGTACAACTTTGCCTGGAGTTCAGATTTTTCTTCTGGTACACTGATGTTTTTCTTGCAGCTTCTGGCAATTTTTACATCTGCTTCTCAACCGGAAAAAAAGAAAATCTTACAACTACAAAAATACATTTGCAAAAATGTAGATTCATATTTTTAAAATATTTGGATTGATGCAAAGGTTAATAGAAGGATGTAGGAAAACCAAAATGATGTCTTTATTTCCCTTCTCACACAAATGTTTTCTGTTCCATTAATCAAACAATTTAGCTTTTCTGTACCTCACTTCACTCTTCATGATGCAGAGAAAACTGCATAACCATATCGTCGTGAAGAGAAACTCTTTGCTGGGAGAACCTACACATCATGTTATTATAGTAATTATGAGAAAAAAACTCAATTATTAAAGTAATCGAGTTACAACCTAAGGCAGAGAAAACACATATCTAACTACGGTTTGTGTTTTATAACTTATTTCAGTCAAAATACTGCATTCTTGAAAACTGAAGTTATACCTAAGCACATTAGCAAGGCATTTTACAAAAACCAAGGAAACACATTTTTAAGAGTTTTGCCTCTCAGAAGAAATAAACCAAAAATAAATTCACCATATCTTCTTCTCATCTGTGGGAATTCAGGAATACAGGTACTCTAGGAAATATCTGAAAAAATAAGTGCTGACAACATATTTTTTGCATCTCTTTATTCAAGCCTTTGCATTTTTTTTTAAAAATATGCTACTTTCAGGAACAAATTTACTTTCGTTTTATGCTTGAGATCAGGGCATTTTATTGGGGTTTGAATCACCTCAAGACATAACTGTGAATTCAAGTTGCCTGCCAAATAGTCACTTGGGAAACCACTCTGAAACTGAGGCGTGTGGAGCACTAGTGCTAGAGTAACTCCAATGAGTGGTCTATCATGGAGCTGGGAATGGACACTGAATATCAGAACATAAGAATAGTCACACTGGTTTAGTTCAAAAATCAATCTAGACCCATGTGCTGTCTCTTGTAGTAGTTAAAGCAGACAGTTAGTGAAAATATGAGAACAGGACACACACACATAATACCTCCAGAATGCAAGAACAAGGATTCTTGACACATCTGCTTAGCCAGAATATACAAATTAATATATTCATAGAGATGAATATAAAATATAATAAATAAATATACAAATATATAAGTTTAGGTGTGGGTATTTTTTTAGAAACTTACATACAGTACCCTAACAAAATTGAAAAATCTGGCTTTTCTGTTAAAAGAAACCTTCCACAGCTACACTGCTGAGACAGTTTGTTTTATCTCAGAATTTTGGCTTCTCTCTTTAATTTCTGTAAGCCAGAGGGAATTCGGCTGAAGTTGATTAGCAAGGCACATCTGGAAAAGTTTCAGCTAAATAGAGTGATGCCCAGGAATTTTATCATTTTTCAAGACTGCATAGACACTTGGTAAATTTAAGTGCTTTTTAATCGCAGTTCCAGAATGGTTCCTTTTTTTTTATTTTGTACTAATCTTCTCCAGAGAAAACTTACATCTGTTTAGGCAGTCTGTTAAATACAGATAACTCGTGGAAAAGAATCTGAAGTCCTGTTCGGCCCACCTGGCACAGAGTTCCGGCCTCTCTCTGAAGTGTCTCTTTCAAATTAATTGAATCTGCTCATTTAATAATATCTCAGAATAATCTAACTCCCTACACATCTCACACATTTTCTGACTTCCAGAGCACAAAGCAACTCTTTCTGAACTTGTCAACTCAAAGTGAAGGGGGTGGGGGTGGAGATGGGAGGAATTCCCTTACCTGAAGAAATGGCTGATATGCTTTGTGGCTTCAATTATTTGGTTTTTGGATTAAGGGAGGGTTTTGCTGGTGGTGGTTTGTTTATTTTCATTCAGCACAGAAATCAAAAATTCTCCCTGATAAAAATATACATAACTTCTTTGTCTGGTAGCGCTCATTTGGTATTTTGGAACAGAACAAGCAAAGAAATCATCACTTATACTTTTTTTAAGGAGAGTGTGAACTTATTAGATTTTTTCTTGTGCAATACACTACACTTCAATATTTCCAGAAACACTCTGGTTTTTATACTTTGACACAATGTTTAGGAAAATGATGATAAATATCTTGTTTCTCAAGCTTCAGTTAAAGTATCCAGGCTATATATTTGGTACATTTGAAACTTCAAATAAAAAATGTAATGTCTTGTTTCCTGATATCACTTCACCAAACTCAACTAACTCATTAATCTGGAACCACATCATAAAATATTATTTATAAGAATTGAATTTGTATATCCACATATTCTTATCATTCCATCATTCTCTTTGTGTCTCAAAGCACTTTCTGATTATTTTCATACATTTTCTCATTTCATTCATTTGAAATATTTTACACTTCTAGCATGCTATCATCTTTTAGACAAGTAAATACGGCATTTTACTTGTTCAATGTACCATAAAGATTTTAATAAATGATTACACACACACTCATTCAACAGAGTTGGCTGAATAATTCATCATTAATCTTTCCTATTATTCAATTTACATGAACAATTACTAGGCTGTAGACTGTTCACAAATAGTTTATTCTGAGTATTCACTACTTAAAATCCCAAATCTGTGCTGGTTTATTGATGTGTAGGTTATATGCAGAACATAGAATATCACATTTTCCTTCCTTGAAGACTGAAATTCTTAACTTCAACACAAAATACTGAAAGAGGTAGTGCAATATTCATTTACAGAATGGGACAAAGTTTTACGGAGAATGTCGTATTAAGCAGACATGTAATTTGGGGACTGAAAGAACAGATTTGGCAGATAAAAAGAGCTATGTAAGTGTAATATGTTTGATAAAGCAGGTAGAGAATGACATGTACATGATGTCAGAGTGAAATGACAAACATCTTTGAAAGATCATGGCAGTTAGGAGAGTGGCCTGAGGACTGGAAGAAAGCAAATGCCACCTCAGTCTTCAAAAACTACAGTCCACTCAATCCCTGGAAAGGCAATAGAACAACTTATCCTGAAGTCATCTCTAAGTGAGTGGGAGACTAGAAGGACATCAGGAAGTCAACACTGATTCACCAAAGGGAAATCATGCGTAACCAACCTCATTGAGTTCTACGATGGGACAACTCCCTAGAGACAGATGAGGGATAGCAATGGATATTGTCTGTCTGGACTCCAGCAAGGTTTTTGACACTGTGTCCCATGTTATCCTCCTAGGCAAGCTCAGGAAGCACAGGCTAGATGAGTGGATGGTGAGGTGAATTGAGAACTGGTTAAAATGGCAGGTCTTGGAAAGTTATGCTCAGTGGCCCTGTGTCTAACTGGAGGATTGTATCTAGTGCTGCCCCGCAAGGGTTGGTCCTGGTCCAGTATTGTTTTGCTTACTCTTCAAAGACTTGGATGAAGGGCCAGATTCCTCCTCGACAAGTTCGATGATGACAAAAAATGGTGGAGTGTTTGATCCCCAGCAGGGATGCACAGACCTTCAGAGTAGGATCTAAACAGGCTGGAGGATTGGACAGAAAGGAACATTTTGAAATTCAAGAAAGGCAAGTGCCGGGTCCTGCACCTGGGGAGGAATAACTCCAGGCGCCATTAGTTACTAGATGCTGGCTGTCTTCATGGCCATCAGGAATAATGCTTTTCAGAAGATGACCTGAGTGTCCCAGTAGACAGAAAGTGGAACACGAGCCCCAAATCTGCCCTTGTGTAAAAAAAAAATGTCCTAGTCTGCTTTGGAAGAGGTATTGCCAGGAGGACCAGCAAGGTAATCCTTCTCCTCCATTCAGCAGAGGCCATACCTTGAGTTCTTTGTCCAGTTAGGAGCTTATCAGTATGAATGGACATACTGGGAGCAGTCTAGAAAAGGGCTACCAAGATGACAGAGGATCTTGAGCTAGGAATGGCAGATTCTAACAGCACACCTTTACTTCTGCTAAAGATATGTCTCAGAAAAGAAGACTAGAGCATCTCTTTGATAAGAAAAGGCTGAGGAAACTAGGACTGTTCAGCCCGGAGAAGGCTTGAGGGGATATGATCAATGTATGTAAGTATTTGAAGGGAAGGTGTAAAGAAAAAGAAAAAAAGAGCCAGCCAATAAGGTAGTTATTTATAGAAATATAGACTACTTAATAAGCATATTTGTACAAACTAGATTTTAATGTAGCAAACTGCACATCTGAGGAAGAAAACAATGGAACATAATGATTCTGGAAAGATCTAGGAACTGCTAAAGACAGCACTCAATGATAGCCTCCATAATGGCTGTGATAGAAAATAGCTGGGTTTTGATAAAAAAAATCTTACAATGAGTGAGAATAAAAAATAATTTTATTTGTGCTTTTAACATGTGGAAACTGATTTTTTTTTAACTTAGAATGACAGTTGTGTGTATACATTTAAATATGGCTATTGAGAAATTGAAACACAAATGTACAAAGAAAAACAGGACTAAGAAAATAGAAGAGACTAAATGCAGTTGAGAAGCTTCAAGACATCCACTTCTATGGCTTAGCAAAGAAAGTACTGAGACATAATGTGATTATAGTAGCTAAAAATATCACAGAAACTGAATTTTTATAGAAAGGAAAACATTATCTTTGACAGTGAGCACTATAGAGTATCCTTACATCCTTTTTCTTTTTCAAATTTGTTTCTTAGTGGAAACCCTGAACTCTGAACTTTCTGCATGATATGAAGTTCCTGAATGCCATTTCCACCACAGGCAACATGGATTGCTGCACATATAAGTCATCCTTAGGTGATAAAAGAATTTAAGTTTCTACTCTGACTGTGAGAAAAAAAAAAACCCTGAATCGTGAAAGCCCATACAGCTGGACTGCTGAACTATTGTCCAAGCCGGAACTTCAGTCCATCATACTTTCATTATACTGCTATTTTTAGAGATTTTGAAATATATTAATTTCATTTTATAATGGCATTAAAATGGATGTCAAATTTCCTAGATTTTTTTTTAAAATTATTGTTCTGTCGAACTCACCTTAAGAGTTACCTATGAAATAATTGTCAGAAGAAATAGAATCTTTTTTTATTATTATTATTTTGTCATGTAAAAAATGTTAAAAGCTTCTAATACTGCCCTTTGGTCTGGGAGGAATTTTGCCAAGCACAAATTTTTGCTTTTCATACCAAGACAAACAAATGAAATACAGGAGGCTTGTTTAATGATCAGATATTATTTTCTGTACACTTAATCTATAACTATTTGGGGAAAAAATTACCTTCTAATGGAAATTCTTCCTAAAGCAGTGACATGTATGGGGATGAATGAATTGTTTTCCTATTTTGGAATGTTCTGATTAGGATAGATTTGTAAGAAAAGCCACCCCAGCTCTGAGGCAAACCCACAAGAGGGGAGCTGCAAACCCACAGCACAGTCTGCAACAGTTTCCTTACCCTATAACCTAGTGACTCATCCAAAGTCCATGAAAAAATTCCTTCGTTTTTCTTCAGGGATCACAGCCAAAGATATACAATGAGAATACTCTACAATCCTATAAAATTCTTTGAGAAAGGATGTTGTCAGTCTCTCCTAGGGACTCTGTTCTACCTTTACTAAATATTTAATAGACATTGTAGTAAGGTTTGGAAGATAGGTACAGATCTAGAAAACTGAAATACAGACCTAAGTTTTTCCTTGATGTTTTAAAGAAAACTTAAATATTTAATGTAGAGAAGAACAGTGCAAACAGCAAAGACTATGGTTTGCCTTAAAATGCATGCTGTTGGAAATGCACTTTGGCTATGGCAGAAAAACTGAAGTCTTCTCCCTCTTCTCTATTGTGAGAGGAAAAAGAACAGATTAATTCCATAAAGATAGATTCTATATCTTGTTTGGGGTTTCTGACTGCTGCCATACTGTGTAGTGTATGACATATTTCCATGATACATTGTGGCTTCTAAATTCACTCTTCCATAACCTTTACTTTTATTAAAAAGCCACTGGAAAATTTCAGAAGTTCAAAAACATATTTAAATAATTATATTTTAATATCCACAAGTGTTTTGCAGTCCTCACACACAGAGACAATTGCTGGAAGACAATTTTGACTGAGTCTGGGTTCATCCTTCAAGTCCACAAACTAAACAATCAAATATTGGCATGATTTGAACATGATAACCTGCCACAAATTTAGAACACACTGAAAAGAACTGGTATTTCCCTTTCATCTTAATAAATACTTGAAATAAAACTATTTTTATGCTTCCTAACTTTCTTTCATATGTCTTCTTACATTTTCATTTTAATCACAAATTCTTACCAATTTACTTTATATATCAATGCTTGTAAGTCAGTCAGAAAAACTTAGCATGCTACTGGACTTGCTAAATGTAATTCATCTTTATTATAGGGCTGTCAACATATATTTATGTTCATGTGAGTATTGTGTACACTATATTTATCACAGGGAGACAAATAGGCTCTCTCTGTGTGTGATGTTAATTACTAGGTTGCCAGCATAGCAGCACTAAATTATGTTTTACCAAGGCAGATCCAAAGAGTTTGGAAGCTTTCCATTCACAGTCCATGGAAAAGACCCATCTGTACTAAAAAATCAAGAAACAGCTCTTTCCCATAACAATGTCATACAAATTTTACCATCATCCCAGAATTTTTTATCCTGCAGTAGCTGAACACCTTCTGGTTTTGTAGTTAACTGGAAAATGGCCCATGTCCTGTGAAACCTTAGGCAGTGGGCTCTAGAGAATCAGCAGCATATGAGTAGTGTACCTACAGTGATGGGCTATAAACAGCCTGGTGCTTGTAGTATCTCTCACGCTGTTTTATCTGTTACATGTTAAATCTGTTAGGTCTATATTTAAGCTAAAAATCATCTAATATCTGTAATCAGTGAGGCTCCTAGAGGGAGATCTAGCAATTCGTTTTAGCAGCCTTTGGTGTACCAGCAGTGTTGCTGGATGTCTTTTGATATTCTACTGTATTAAAATGTCAGGCAACTTAGCAATATGTTTTTGTAACAAGGAGACAGCAGTTTGCTTTTGCATTTCAAACCCTCCAAATTTTTAATCATGAGCCCCCTGCTGGTAAATGAGTTAAACTGATTATAGTGAGTACTTTAATAAAAGCAAGAACTTCTTAATTAGAAAGTCATGCTATTGATCTTGTTATGAACTGTTTTCATTCGAAATGTCTAGATATTACCATTCCTCTGAAAATGATTCACAAAAACAGAGACACGCTTAATTAATTCTAATGCAAGGGCAAACTTAGTCATTTGTTTTAAAATGTGAAACAAACTCCAAATTGAATTTTCAGCTTTGTTTTTGATTTATTTTAGTGATGCAGAACAAGAGCTGAGCATTAAAATACACAGGAAATATAAAAAAGCCAACTTCATGAAAATGGAGCTTCTACATATTATCATTCAAATAAATTAATCCACTGAGAGAAGTTATTTCTTTCCATATATAAGAATTACAGCCAGAGTCCTCTGTGGCTTTTATCTCGTATGGCAGCTACAGGAAACAAAAATAACAAAAATATGTTTTAAAGTAAATACATTGACTCTTCCCTTTTCTTTCTTTTCTCTGTAACTATAAAGCTGAATGTGAGAAAGTCATAGTGTGACTCCTTTCTCCTCTATTTTCTTTTGCTCTTGTGGAATGAAGCCTGATATGAGAGAAATTAAAACTATAAATTCACATTTTAAGTATCTAGTTGCATAGGGCACAATTTCCTAATGTCCATAATCTTTGCACAAATGTGAATCTTTCAGCTTTAATTTTGAGACAGCTAAAGGAGAAAAGGTAGAAAAAGGTAGTAGGAAAAATCAATTATATGGACTTTCTAAATATAGATATCAGAAGGACAGTGTCTCAGAATAACAAGCAATGAATGACTCTCAGGTCATTTCTTGATATATTGTGTATTCTAATGCATCACTCACCAAATGTTGTGAACTGCAGATGACTTCTGAAGAGGCTCTTGAGGGCTATCCTCATCCTGCATAGACACCTGAAACGTAGACACCTGTGGCTAGACTGTTTTTAAAAGCTTTTTTTTATAGTAAGAGTCTAACATGCACTCTTACAATAATTCCAATCTCATTTTAATGTGCAGTTAAGAAAGGCACAAAAATTACCCATTTCTCTGTGTAAAGTGTAAAGAAACTCAAATGGGTTTTGTAGACATTAGCAGATAGGGACTCCTAGTGCTGTTGTTCAGCCCGAGGTAAATTTTGGTAGCTTACAGGGTATATAAGTAAAAACTGGACAAGACTGCAATGAATCAGCAAAGAGCAGCAGAAAAATGTTTTTAATGCACTGGTCGTGAAAAATGCAGGTGGGCCCAGCCCACCAAGTCCCTCTGGGCCACGCTGGGGTCCCAGGGTGGCTGTTTCTGAGGAGGACATGGCTTGGCAACCCCAGAGGCTTTCAGCAGGGGCGTGGTTTGAGCGCCAGAAGATGTGGTAGGGCAAAACCAAAGGCTTCCTACAGGCTAAGTCATGCTGCACAAACTGTATTGAAACTGTGCAATGCTGCCCAGATGACACCACCCTGAGAGAACCCCCTGGCATGGCCAGTAGAGCACCCAATGCCTCTATCTGTCTCATTTTGTGTCTCTCTGAGTGTTTCCTCCTGAGTTGGGCACATCTTTTCCATATGCTTCTGTTGGGTACTTTAAATAAAATTAAGTGGATTGTATTGTGTTTGACTGGTTACTTTTTTTTGTGTAAGACCAGCATCACCCTTGAGACTACAGACTGATCACCAGAAAGCATTCAAAATAAGCCCCTGTGCCTTTGGAGACATTGTCAGTTTCAAGAGGAGGGGGAAGAGAAAGAGAGAATAGATAGAAATATATGAATGGAGAATTTGGATCTCTGTCCAAAAACGATTACATTCTAAATGTCCTCAAACTCAATAAATTCAATGCAAATGGGCAATTTAAGTCAACAGAGACAGTGGGGAAGTGTTTGCTTGTAATACACCATCCGCTAGGCTGGTGTGGGGAAAAAAACAGTTATACCATCTGAAAAAATGCTTCTGGCTATAAAAATATTAGTAACCTGAACAGTGGTGGAGCAGAACCCTGGGTGCTGAGAAACAGGTCTCTCTACTGTTAAATTGCAAGAATGGCCCATGGATGGGTTTCAGTCTATGCCAAGTTGCTTTCCCATCCCAGTTCAAGTTGTGACTGGGGTGACCATTCCCAGCAGGCCATTTGTTCTATGCTGTGCTCTCACATCTAAGGAAGTTTCTTATTAATGATGGGCCATTTTGTTCCTCATTTTCTGGGCATTATTATTTCACTACTATGGATACAGATGATGTGTGTGTGTGTCCTAAACATAAACTGCCACCCTTACTTGCAGTGATTGTGTGAATAATTACTGTCTCTTGTTATCACAATTACTATACATGTTAAGCCAGCACGTTTATGATTACTCTGCTTCTTTTCCTTAATTACGCCTAGCTTCGAACTTGGTCATAATGCCTGTGTAATATTGGCCACATAAATCCACCTTGAAACTATTTTGATAAAATATACTTTTCCCCAACATTCATCATGTCCCAGGAACAGTAAAAGCTATGACATTCTTGAAACCACAAGCATCTTTGATAGTAGCAAACTAGGCTAAATCTAGTGGCAATTGGTTAGACATTGCCTTAAGGCGCTGTTCTGCATTTGAGCCAGCGCACGAGCTACTAAACTTTCAAGAAGCTGCTGAAAAAGTACATTGATTCAGTCCCACTCCCCCTCTTGAGCTTACCAGCTGCTCTGGGCCTGAAGACATTGTTTACCACAGTCTTGCCCCTTTTCCTTTGGACATTTATATGTATGTAAGGAAAAGTAGGCTGACATATTATTGGGAATGTCTCTGCCCACTCCTGGTTCTTCCTCTGTGTCTTGTGGCAATAATCACTGGAGAATATTTTGATTCTATGATTTGCAATATGTCATGCCTATTCATACATATGACCAAAATTTTACCTGCCATTCTTTTTCTGTATTTAATACTTCATTGATAAATATAATCATTACAAGAAGAGATGACAGAGTAAGAAGAACCCTTTTTTTTCTTAAAAAAAAATCTTTACAATTATGTCAATTTTTCCCCTAGGCTGGTATCCCCACAGTAATGGCACCCCCACAGTAAAACAATAACTGATTCTGTCCAGAGTGGAGTTGTTAGTATATAAGGTTTGAGAACTTTAGAGTTATGAAGGGCAAGAATGCTTATAACTATGAATATTCAAATCACATACTGTAAAAGCTTAATTACAGAAAATGCAGTGGCAATTACAGCTTCTGGTAAAGAAATAAGAAAGCAAGAAAAAGTCTTTGCCTTTCACATAAAACCAGTAGTGATAGCAAGGCCTCTAGGCTTCCTGAAGTCTCATATACTTTCACCAGAGTACTAGAAATGTTTGTGATGTTATTTTCAAGTTCTGTCTGAGATGTTAGCATAGCACAATGCTGAAAAGATATCCAAAGCCTCTCTTTCACAGCAGGAAATCCATGACAACCAATTGTTCCAGCTACTAGGATTATGATGCTCCTTGTAACTATGTCTGTCGCTGCACAGAACAATGCATATACTTCCTCTCTTATATACATACACATACTCACACTCCAGGCATCACAACTCATTTGCAATTTGTAATATTAAGTTGCCCAAAAGTGAACTTGAATCTACTCTGAATCAAGTCAAAGACTAATTCCTGAAACAGACCAAAAGAGATGATTAACCATGTTACATGGTAGGTGAGCAACTGGCTCACAGGGGCACAAAATGTTACAGTGAATGGGGTAACATCAACCTGACATAGCTGTACTGGTGGGGTTCTGCGGTGTTCCATTCTTGGCCCAGTTCTCTTCAACATTTTCATTAATTGCTTGGACACAGGACTCAAAGAAATACTAAATTTGTTCCAACAGCAATTTTGGAGGAGCTGTCAACTCCCTTGAGGGCAGAGACGCCCTGCAGAGACACCTTGACAAATTAGAGAGGTGAGAATTTCCAACCATATGAGATTGAGCAAGGCAAGTGCGGGATTCTGCACCTGGGACGTGAGTCAGCAGTACCCTGGCAGCCAGGAGAGCCAGTCATGTCCTGGGGTGCATCAGATAGAGCATCAACAGCCAGGCAAGGGAGGGGAATGTCCTGCTCTGCTCTGCACTGGGGAGGCTTCACCTCAAGTCCTGGGGGCAGTTTTGAGTGCCACAATATAAAAAAGACATTAAGCTATTAGAGAGTGGCCAAAGGAGGATGTCTTGGGGTGACTTTATGGTGTGTATCCCATATCACTGCTCTATTGCCCACCAATCTTTCCTGTGCCTTTAAACTGAGCCTGAGAGGGAAGAGAGGAAAAAACTGAACGAACTTTTCAAAGCAGTTAATTCAAGGACACCGACAGACACTCCTCTGCTTCTGCGGTACCCTTGGGCTTTTCAGCCAACTTTTTTTTCAGCTCTTCTTTTTTCCCCGGCAGGAGACAGAGAGTTGAACTTTGTTTTCCTGGGATTTTGGTTTTCTCTTCTTCTCTTCTGGACTGTTTCAACAACATCTGAACACATCAGGAGAATTTTTTCCTGGAGGCCCGGGGGGGGTGCGCCCTCACTGACCCAGCTCCGAGGAGGAGAGAGACCGCACCTACAGAAGGACTCTGAAATCTTCCCAGGTTTTCTCTCCACAGAGAGAGAGATTTTATTATTTAGCATTATTATCCTTTTCCTGTGTGTTTGTTAAATAAATAGCTTTTACCTCTTTCACTTTCCTTCGAGGAAAAGTTCTTTTTCCCAAACCTGGTGGGGGAGGTGTTGTTGCAACCTGACTTCTATCAGAGGATATTTTCCTCCAAATTTGTCCAAACTAGGCTACAGAGATGGTGAAGGGCCTTGAGGGGAACCATGGAAGAAACTGAGGGGAGACCTCTTTGCTGTCTAAAACTTCCCCATGAGGGGAAGAGGAGAGGCAGACACTGATGTCTCCTCTGTGGCGACCAGTAACAGGACTCAAGGAAAAGGCATGAAGCTGAGTCGGGAGAGGTTTAGGTTGGATATCAGGAATTGTTTTCGCCCAGGTGGTGGTTGCACACTGGAACTCCAGGGAAGTGGTCACAGCACCAAGCCTGACAGAGTTCAAGAAGCGTTTGGGCGACTCTCTCAGGCATGGTATGATCTTTGCAGTGTCCTGCATAGGGCCAGGAGTTGAACTCGATGATCCTGATGGGTCTCTTCTAACTCAGCATATTCTATGATTCTATGATTCTAAAAAAACCCCAAGAAATAAAAAAGAAAATCAACTACTTCCAAAATAACAAAGGAGTGGACCAATAATGATCCCTTTAAGTTCTTGGTGTCCTTTAATATTGTAATTTCTTTCCTCTAGTAACTTATGCAAATGGTGCTTTACTATGTGTTATTCCCATTGTGCTATTTTTTATTCTCCTATGCAAGTTGGCAATTAAGGAGTTTTAGATCTCCTCAGCTCTTTTAAAGATTATCAGGCATTGTAAAAGACGAGTTTCAAAATTAGAATACTTTTCAAAGTTTGTAACACAAAAGACAGAGTTCATGTACAATATTATTGTTTCTTTTAGCATTCTGCAGACCTTACTATCTCCAGATTTAAAATGCAATTACCTTTGGTAATAATAATTTTACTGTGCACTGTGCCTGTGTCTTACAGGATGATCTTGGCTGGCTGAGACCCAATAAGAAAGCACGTAAGTTATCTCATCTGGAAAATACACAGAAACAAAAAAATTTAAAAAGTTGACTAATGTAAGCAAAAAAAAAAAAAATTAACCTATTCATGGCTGAAGAAGGAAGATTATAAACTAAGTCATAGTGATTGTGCTGAAGCATTAGAACTGACTGTTCAGAGCAGGTGTGGAACCTTCATCCTTGAAATGTTTCAAAACTTACTTAGCAACCTGAACTAGCTCTATCTTTGCTTTGAAGAACACGTTAGCATATATAACATCTGAAAAATACATTCTAGCCTAAATTATCCAGTAGTTAAAAAATTTGGAAGATATCAGCAGATATGTCCTTTTGAATAGTTTGAAATCTGGCTATAAAAAGTAATAATTTCTGTACAAACAAACAAACAAACAACAACAAAACCAAAAGTAATCCAAACCCAATAGTATTATTTTAAAATAAAATATATCTTTTACTGTCAATTTGTCACATAGAGTAAATTATGAACAACTTGTCAAAACTAAATTATCTTTTTTGACAGCCAAAGACAATTCCCCTAAGATACAGAATATATCTTTAAAGTTTATGACATTAGTTTTCTATACTTTCCTCCTGTCACTAGGGCATCAAATATGACATCAGTCACAGAAACAGCATACTCAGCCCTGGGAAAGAACAGAAGTGTCCAAGAATTTGACAGATTCATTAACATTAGCACCTGCTGACAACATATATTTTTGGTTTTAGTGCATATAAAATGTCTGAGTTGAAATTTTTGCGCAAAAAATTAATAGCAATTTATTGCTACTGATTGTTGAATTAATAAAATAATATATTTTCAAAATGTCTTGCAATATAAAAGAAACTAATTCATGATGGTTATTTCTGTTCATTCTATGAAAACGTCTTTTATTTAGTTTTCTTCAAAATACTTTGATAATGTTACCTGAGCAGTAAAAAAAAGAGCTGAGAATAAAGGCACCAATACAAAAAATTGTTTTGTTATTTTATTATACAATCAAGATCTTGTCAGTATGACCCTACATATTTCATCCTATATTGTTCAGTTTAGGTTTTTATTTACTACATTGGCATGTAGCAAATGTGACTTACATTAGCATGTCACTGAGACTTTGTACCCTGAAATTAAACTAGCAGTTGTGGGTACCTGATTGTAAGATGTGGTTGATGTTACAATCAGGGAAAGGCACTGTCCTGTTGCACAGAGGGGATGGATTTTAGCACCATGTGGGTGTGGCTAGGTCACTATTCCATACCACTCACATCATTGTTGAGGTGTCACCTAAGTCGAGGTGGTGAACACCTTCTTGTGGATAAAACACCTTCCCTTTTTGCATACTTTTGTAATTAATATTGTTGCTGTTACTGTGCATTTCTTATACCATTGCTTCTTGCTTTCAGTAGACTATCTCAACCCGTAGTCTCTGCCTTTGTCCCTCTTTTACTAGAAGAGGTGGGGGAAGGAGTGTTGCTTATTTGGAGTTTAACTTCCAGCTGATGTTAAACCATCACAAGCACATGCAAAATTTGTTGAAGGAAACTGGAAGGAAAGGTGCTTTCTTGTCTGTGAAGAATTTCTTAAAAACTTTACTAAAATAATACCTAGAAGAAAAAAAAGTGAACTCAGAAGTAGACTTAAGTACACCAGTCAGTCAGAATTGATTGCTTAATCCTAAATATCCCAGTGGAGTTTGAATCTCTCATGTGCTTCTCCAGAGAACACTTTCCTAAGGGATGGTGACAAAATCTAATTGCAAACTGAAAACATCTGGCAAAAAAAGTTAAGTGAGGAAAACAGTTTTCCCGTGGGGTTTTCTCTTCCTGAATATTTCTGAAAGTTTTTCAAGCTGTGGTTTGAAAATTGGTAGGTAAAGTTCAGATCAGAGAAGCTTTGTCACAAAGACCAGTAGTATTTTATACTTTGCCTAATTCCTCCTCAACAATGCAGAAAAGATTTTGTGTCTCCCCACCTGTGGCAAGACATCTAAACCACCCCCCACCCCCAATCTGATAACGGGTGCATAATGAGATGATAGCCCAAGGGGCTCAAAGGCCCAGCCGGAACCGTCTCTGGCGCCTGATAGCTCAAACATCAGCTAAGAATCCACATCTTGGTCTGCAGAGCTGATGTGGGGAGAGATAGAAGGAAATTCTTGACTTGAGAGACACAGTTTTTACACTATAAAAGATCCACTAAAATCACCACTAGGCAGAAGCCTCGTACACCCTGAAAAGTGTCCGAAAACTTCTTCCCGAAGTCTGGACGCAGATTTCGTGGTTACTTCTCTGGAGATTGAGTGAAAGGACCTTCTATGTGTGCTCCATCAGCAATTGGATGGTAAGATACATTGAATCCTAACTTACACTATTTCTTCGCTAGCTGTAAGTGAAAAAGGTACCTTATTGTGCACTGTATGTTACCCTACGGCCAGTAGTGTTTTCCTTTGTTTTATTCCTGTGTAGTATTAATTTGCTTTAAGTCTTTATGCCTGTGAGTTTTCTTGTCTATTAATGAATTCATTCTATAATAGACAGAATCAGTCATTATTAAAAGAATTTACGAACGAGAGTGGGTTTTGGGGTGCTGGCCACCTCAATAAAGATACTACCTGCTGCCAGAGGCCTGGGCAGGAGGTAGGATTAATCTAAACCCCTCATCCGATTCATGACACCACCATTTTCAGCACTTCCCCCTTAAAGAGGCTAAGAAAGACCTTGCAGGCAGGGAATGCACCTCCTAGAATGTCCAACAATTTAAGAAAGAAAAAGCATTTTTCTTTCTCAATGTTATGTATTTTCTTGGGATCTCCACTAACAGAGAATGCCTTGATCTATGTTCACATTAGGGTATTAATTCAAGTCTTGGACTTGAATTATAACTCAAGCTACTGTTCACCCAGTTTGACTCACATTTGCTGTGAGTCAAAGGTGGGTTTTTTGATTTAAAACTCAAAGTCAGAATTTTAACCATGGTATCAAAGGCTAGTAGAAGTCACACACCCAACATTCCCACCTTTTGCTTTATATTGTACAGAGGGGAAAAAGGGAACCAGAACTGGAGCCCTGAAAATAAGCAAAACAAAGGTGGTCTGATTCCAGAATTCTCTTTTCATGGACAGAGAGGTGTTCCCTGGTAACAATGACCGCCTGTCATTTATTCATTGTTCTGGCATATAAATTCAGGACAAACAGGCAGAAAAAAGAAAACCAGGCATTTTTTACTCTGCCAACTCTCCACAATATCTGCCTTTCTGGAAACCTGCCCAAGAAACCTGTATTCAAACAAAGGTGTAATAAACATTAGGAATGATGGCTGAATTCATGTAAATATTATCAAAATTCTATGTGAAATAGGTAAGAGTAATAGTTGAGATGACTTTTTCTCTTTTGCTCTGATACAGCTCTGATTTCAGCTCATATGTACATCATGATTAGTTGAACTTAGCTAGGGCACCCTGCATGTCACTTGAATACAAAATTGTAGCTAAGAGTAGAAGTCATCTGCTCTCAAGATAAGCTGCTGAAATCGTCTGCTCACAAGAATATATAATGATGTGTAATAGGTGGACATTTGAAATCGGAAATTTGTTCAAGAATTATATGGATTGTGTAATAAGAAACAGACATAGAAAGGTCTAATATAACAGAACTTCCTTCCTTGGTACTTAAGGCAAATAATATTTTTTTCCTTAATTAATTTTATGATCTTGGTTCTTCTGATCCTTCTTTATTCTGAATGTCTGAGATCATGTGGCTTCATGTAACATTCCACATTAGTGTATTTTAGATGCATTTCAACTGGTGGATAATATTGCTTCTCCTGATTTATTTTATTTGCCCAAAACTTAGAATCTCTTTGTATTTAAATGTAGTCTGTTCAGACAATACTGTCCACATTGCTTCTCTAATGGTCTGCTTCCTAAAAAAACTCTTAAGAGATTAGAGTTGAGCTGCTGTTACATATATTGTTAATTAAATAATTTTAAAAGTGAACCAAAATCTTGAAAATTTTATTGCTACTTACTTGGTATAACAACTCTTTCTGTTTCTTTTTTTCCCTTCTGTAGAATAACTCCTCCAAAAAGAAGCCCACAATATTTTCCGCTAATCCTTTTCACTGAATCCGTGGAATGAGATTCACTTCCTGGTCAGAGTAGACCAGGACAGTGACACAGGGAGACAATTAGTATAATTTTGAAGGCTGTTACTTCCGTTTCTCTGTTCATGTTATTGTCTTTGATTTCCATTATTTAACGTCGCCAGATTTTAATACATGTTCTCCTTGTAGAGCATAAAAAGCTTCAATATCACTGCAAAGTCTATTAGCTTGCTCACAAACAATGTTTATTAGTTGATAAAGTGTAATTAAAGTCTAGTCTGAGACAATACTAAGGTAGCTGAACCAACTTAGGAACTAGAGAGATAAAATCCAGGTTATTTGAAAGACAATGGGAGAGTGGGGGGAAATCCTAAACTCTACTTCATATAAGAAAATATCGATAGAAAATTGCTTGGAGTTCAAAGAAAAATAGTTTTCTGAATTGACAACAGAGGTCAAAAAAGAAGAAGTTCCACTTTTTATTCTGTTGTTATTCAACCAACGAAATATTAATACTCACTAATCAACCGAATCTTTAAAAAGCTGGCTCTGATTCACATTTTCATTCAAAACATGGATTACAGCTACAGAAAACAGTGGTTCTGAGGTGCAAAGGTAACGTTTAATAATATTCTTGTTTAAGGTAGCCTATAAATTTTGGGAAAAAAAGATCTGCTGGGAAAATTTGTATAGCAAAAACTGTGATAATAATATAATTAATTTCCAAAGAAGTAAGGCAAGGATAATAAACATAGACTTTCATGCTGAAAGTAAGCAATGGCTAGTTTAGATGTTTGTTTAGAATGTGAGGGACAGACCAAGAGAGGATCTGTTGGCAGTTTAAGGGCTTTGAAACATCAGAATATTGAAACTGATAACCATTTGCAGGTGAGTTGCTCTTCTGAGGTGAAAAGAGTTCATTTCAAGCCTTCACATATTTTACTTAATAGAATTTGCATTTTCTTACTTATGTGTGTGTCCCTTCTTTTATTGATTTCTTGTCTTAAGATCTGTTCTATAAATCCACATGCACCCCAATTCATCTGCTGTTGCATCATTATTACTTCTGACATATGCTGCTCTCTAATGAAGTCAGCAGTGTGCTTAATGTTTTCTGTTAATGTAATATTTTATTGTCTGCTAAAGCCTATCTTCACAAACCCTCAATGAGAAGGTTAGGAATTTAACTCGGTGTTGCATTCTCATAAATTTTCATGATTTTAACCATAAATCTCTCATTATATGAGGTATCAACAAAGTATGAACAGTTGGAATTATATATTATTTATTTTATTACTGAAATATTTACACATTTCAGAACACCTACCCTAGGAATTGTCTCTACACCATGAATGTCTAACGAAAGCTTTTTCCAATGAAAAGGTCACAATGACTTAACATTGTCCAGTTGCCAAATCATCCAGAAACAGGTATGTGACATATAAGTCCTCCCGTATCTATCCAATCAAGTAGAAAAAATTCCAATCTGAAGACCTCCAAAGAGCTTTTTCTCTCCATTTACTGCACAAAAATTTCAGATCCCAGCACAAAGGAGGATTTCATCAAGTAATTCAGGTTCTGAGATGTCCCAAAACCAGAAGTTAATATAACTTTTATAGGACCAATGTTGGGGTGTCCTGGCAAACCTGCCAGCCCAGGGTTTGGGGGGACAGACCTGCGCCTGAGAGAACCCCCCCGGTGTATGGTATCTGTATACAAATATGTATTGGTTCTCCCCAGTTCCCCTCGGGTGTATGATATCCCTATACAAATGTATATGATTTCTCCCTTCTCCCCGCCGGGCCAGAGTGTCGGGTTAGCCCTGGGTTCTCTCCCTCCCCATTGGCTGTTGCTGTAAGCCCCGCCCCCCAGTCCCCGGGACCGGGGAGAAACGAGAGTCCCCAGCCAGACTGCTGCGGGAGACGGACGAATAAACACCTTCAGGTCTCCCAGCGTCTCGGGTTCTCGCCTTCCTTTGCTTCTGGGGTCCCGAGGGTCCAAACCAAACCCCGTGGATGTGCTGCACGCCCTAGAGGGATCCAACGGCCAGATAAAGGAGAATCACAGGTAGCATAGCCGGCTTTTAAAGTCTAGTCTAAAAACTGCCCTCCTGCTGCCCGGGGTCTCATCCCCGTGCCGGCCGTGAGAGACAGAGAGACAAAGAGACAGACCAACATCATGTCTTCCAGCTGTTTGAAGATGTCTCTGTTTATCTAGGCTGTCCTAAATGGATCTAGATACATATATTGAGGTAACTAACTCAAGCTCTAGTTGTGATTTTTAAGCTGAGTCCCATCCTAATATTTTTATATTCCTTGATTAGAAAATACAGAACTTATGTCAAGATTATATCTCAGATGTTAAAACTCCAAAATTAAAATGTAGCAAATCAAAATACATCAGTTTATTTATTCTTTTCACGCAGCTTGGATTTGATGTTTTAGCATTTATTATATTCTTCTTGCTGATTTATGAAAGTTGGGATAAATCAAGCTAAGGAATCAACCGGTATTTTTTCACCATTAAAAAATAAACAAATTGAGAAGAGTCTTTTAAAAGTAGTGTAGAAATTATTGTGCTTCTGGAAAGAGTAATATGTCTGTAGTTTTAGTCAATTCCTGGAAGTGTCATGTGCAGTTTGTGCTCATATGCTAAAGAGTTTGGAAGACCCAAAGGGCAAAACTGAGAGGGTAGGCAGATGAGACTACACTGGAAACAAAATATAGAATCTTCATGTCATTATTACAGATTTGGAAATTATTAAAGGACATAGCTAAAGAAAACGTTATTTGATGCCCGCCATCAAAGGGAAATGGAAATTTATTGGGTAAATTGGAATTTGTACTGCTCATTAGAGAAGAACATTCCTCTTCCTATTCAAAGGAAGTCACACAGCATAGGAAAGTGTAGAAATTTACTCCAGAATTGGTTTGCATCTTTAATCCATCAGCACAGGTAAGAACTTTCAAGGTGCTTAAGAAAAAGTTTTACCATAATAATACCATCTAGTAAAGTATTTGTTTATGCAGCACATGTTGGATAACTGCTGCATAACCCCTTACTCAGATCATAGTTGCATCTCATGAGATGTCTTATCCTGAAGATAAGCATGCCTTAACAAGAAAACAGCAGGAAATTAGTGGGGCTCAAAAGGAAAAAGTGCTCTGCTGTGAAACACAAAGGCATATCTTGTTTGCATTTGTGGCCATTTATTCCTTCTCAAATTAATTTATTCCTTCTTGTTTTACACATCTGAGAAATCTGTCTGTAAGCATATATGTTTTCAAAGGCAAAAATAAAAGAAACCCACTAAGAACAAAACAAAACAGGCAATTAGTGTCCGAAGCTATAAAATGTCCACCTCTCTGTTGATGTGTTTGCCCGTAATTATCTCATTCAAATTCAGAAGTAATTTCCTCATGTGCAAAACCATTATTAATACAGACAGACTGTAATGTGGCATTCCTTCACTTTTCAACAGAATTGTTTCTGAGTATTTTATTGACGTTGTTTAGAAGTCAGGGAAGAAAGTAAAACAGTTGTGATAGAAAGTCTCCCTCTGTGGAGAACAAGGGCTGCCTATATAGACCCCATGTGTGTAGAAGATGTATCAGAGGATGCCCATAATGACAAAAACAAAAGATTAAAAAGTTAGAGTTTAAATGCTGGACCTAACTTTCTTCAGTAAGGGGTGTTTTATCCTTCCTTTATAGTTTACCTGTTATCTGGCTATCTACCAATGTGTATTCTCTTTAAGAGGGTTATATTCCATTCCATATTATACAAGAGTTGGCCAATGACCACAGCCCATAGAGGAGCACCTGTATCTGAAGGGAGGGTGTCAAAAGGATGGACTCAGGCTTTTCTTGGTGGTGCCAAACAATAAGAGGCAACAGGCAGAAACTGATGCACTGGAATTTCCCCCTGAATGTGAGGAAGAACATTTTCACTGTACAGGTGACAGAGCCCTGGGATAGATTGCCCAAAGAAGTTGTGGATTGTGCCTTCCTGAAGGTATCAAGAACTGTCTGGACACAACCCGGTGCCATGTGCTCTAGGATGACCCTGCTTGAGCAAGGAGGTTAGACCAGATGACCCCCGTGGTCCATTACAACCTTATCCATTCTGTTAAACTGTGAAGAACAAAGCAGGGGTTACATTAGAGCTGAGACATATATAGAGATAAATATTTTCATAAACCCCATGAACTGTGGGAAAGAAGGGCTTTCTGAGAATTGTTGTTTTTCATTAGGGCACCGAATTGTGTTATAAGAGATCATCATCAACTGCAGATTTCTGACAGGAATGAAAATTGTTGATTTTGTCAAAGACTTGTCTCATAGGCAGACTCCAAGAAACAATTGTCCCTAAACTTCAGTCCCTTGTAATACCTAGAATGCAAAACAGTAACAGAGCTGAACTGGGTTTTCTGATCCCCTCCAAAATCTAATATACAATGAGGAAACATGCCTAGACACCTTTGTTTCTGTGAGTGTCATGAAAAACTGGTGAGATAAAACCTCCCTATTAGTGATCCTTCTCTGATCTTCTCTGAATTAATTGTGGCCAAATGCTGATAGTGTTTGCTTCTGAACACTGAATCCCAAAAAACAACAGCTGCACATTTCTCTGTCTTTCCAAAGACAGAGAAATGTGCAGCTCTAAGTCTCTAACTTAGAACTGAAAATTTTCAGCTAGTTGAGTAGGAGAGATAAAAACCACTGGGGTATCTGTCCTATACACAAAAAAAAAATCCAAATAATAAGGAACATAACCAAGATCTGTTAAAAGCTTGTTTATTTTATTGGATTTTTTCCCTCATTTTCTGCACCCACCTATAAAAATAACATTCAAAAACAAAGTGATATTTTTGTTGGCAAAGCTGCACCAGAAACTAAAGAAAGTGGTATCCTCTTGTACATTCTGTGGGACTATTAACATAATTCACTCCCAGACATTAAACCCAGCTTTAAGGCTTTCTCAAAGTTTCAGTTTTCTCTTTTGACTTGCTCCTTCTGAGAATTAGTGAGTAAGCAGATTTAGAACTTTCTAGATTTTCACAAAATTGTAAACATACCACAGAGAACAGGGTGACACTAGCAACAAACTCATGGACTCTGTCTTCTGGGAATGAGTGAACAGCAAGATCCTCATTATCGTTAAGAGATCTGAGTTTGTCCCCACAGAAATCAATGAATACATTGCTGAGCCAGTGAACTGTAAAAGCAATGAAGCATCTGTTTCAGTGGAAAGACTAAAGAAAATAACACCAAAAGAAATTTGTTCTGGATCTACACAAAATGTTTCTTTGAAAATTAAATGCTTTTGATTTCCATTGAATTTTGATAAAACTAAAAACATATTTCAGAGTGAAATAAATAAGTAATTTTTACATGTTTTGGTTTTATTAATTTAAACTTCTATGCAGAGACAATTTTTTTCTGAATCTGATCTGATTTCACTGTTTTCTTTAATCCTACTTCTTATTCAGAAACTATGTGGTTTTTCCTATTTCATTGCTTCATACATTTCTATCTAGTGAGAGTACATCTACAGGTACATTGAATCATGTATCTCCACAATAACTGTGGTTACAAGTGGGCATCAGCTGCCAACTGAGACACCCACGTATATGTGCCTACATTTAGGAAGGTCTAATCTAGTTATTTATTCAATTCATTGAAAGAGAAACTCATTTGGTCTACTCCACCAGCTCCTCATCTACCAATGTGAATAAGCACAGGCTACCCAAAAGTATCTTCCAGAAATTCTTGTGGATTTCTCAGATGCCATAAGACATTTCAAAGGGCACAAGATAACTCTGTGGGGCACTTGAATTAACCTTTAAATGTCTTCTTCTAGAGTGAGTTGTGTTCTACATGACTCCACTGACTGATTTATCAAGGTCTCCACTGACAGTATCAGGAACCTTGAAAATTAGCACAAGCGTACACACATTTAAACATATAAATGTATATGCCTGTCTGGAGATGAAGTCCACTTTTACTGCCTGTTTGAAACTCCAGTCTAAGAAAGGAAAACAACAATCACTGATTTCTCTGAAAATTCTACAATTTGACATTTGTCTTTATAAAAAGAAACCATGAAATTTTTGTTTTCTTTTTTCCTATAAAGCAGTATTTTAAACCCGAGTTTGGGAGTCAGCTAAAACACCTTATTCAAATAAAATTATTCTAGTTAAATATCTAAACATTTTTAATTCTTTCTACTCTTTCTACTTTGGTGGACAGATAAAATTTCTGCCAAAAAAGCATTTCTAAATGAAAGTACAAAAAATATTGATATAAGAACTACACATCATAAATGGGCAATGAATGCACTGAAGATGGAAATTAAGGAAGGAAGTTCTATATGATAAGATGAAATTTGGCAAAGTAATTTCAAGAGGATTTACTTTAGAAGCAATAACCTTCACCATTTTTAAAAACAGGCTTTGATTAGATTATGTCTATAGTTGTGTGTAACCTTGGAAAAAAGCATGGAAGATTTTCAGTAGAAGGGAGACAGAGCAGAGAGCAGAGCAGCATACACGGAGTGACTCTTTCTCTTCTTCCTAGGAGAAGGCTGGAGAGGTTCAGCGTCTCCATGGGGGGTACCAGGACCAGGCCCACACCATGACAGAGCTTGTGGACCACTTTCAGGAATGGGGTAAGGGGGTCCCCTGTGGGCTTATTCACCAGTTGTGGAGTTGGCAAGAAGGCATGTAGGGCTGGAGTACCCTCATCTTCCCTCTGCCAGGAAAAGTAAGCAGGGAATGTGCATGCTGGTTTCCAGGGGGAAGTGGAGGTTTGTGCATCCCTGTGCATCTGTGTGTAAGCCACATGGCCTGTGGAGGGGTCAGTGGATTTGGAATAGCCCCTTTTTTGACTAAATATATATAGAGGGGGGTTCAGAAACTTGTAGTTACAAATTAGCATTCAGTAAATTTCTACTGCTGTGGTTAATCTGTTACTAATCCTGAATGCACAGGTCACTGATATCCAGTTAATTATGTGTCATTGATAAATCCATAAACCACTTCAATCTCAATTTGGTTTAAACTATGTGAAGTGAGCATTTTTTCCCTATGGCATAAGTCTACAATAGAGAGAACTTGGCTTGTTGAACTGCAAGTTTCTTTCCAGAAAAAAAGAAGACAAGATTTTTTTTTTTTTTTCCCCCAAAGAATCATAAAAAAATCATTTGGCACTAATAGTAAATTATTTTCCTAGCCCAATCTGTCAGTCAGGGTCTAGGGTAACCTTTCCACACTTTGAGGACATTGAATTTTTTGGAAAATAACCCTTACTTTGGATGATCCATAAAAGATGTAGATTTTCCTCAGAACCAGAGTCCTAAGTATATTCGGGGGAAAAAAATGCAAGACCATCTGCTATTTTAGCTTCCAAATTGCAAACTAGAGAAAGAAGATTATTCATGAAAACAGACAGAAAGTGTCACTTCATTTCTGAATATAAGAAGAATATATAGGTAGAATATAGATGAATACTAGACTATAGGTTTTTCAGTACCATACCATGGAACTTTTTCCTACTATTATAGCTTTCTACATTCAAAGCTAAAAAAATCTTTGAGATGGGTTATTCACTTTCTGTGGTTATAGTAAGTTATCTGCAGTATTATATCTAGCAACACTTTATATTTTACAATGTGTTAATTAAAGAGTTTTTAACAGTCAGGTCTTTCCTACTTTTATGTCAAAGGGAACAAATTCAACTGTGATTATTTTCTTCACTAAATTTACATGATCTTGCTGCAGTAGAATCATGGTTGTGATATACTGAAATGCATTTTAATGCAGTACTGATATTTGTGAGCTTAAACCTGGGCAATGAAGACATTTTTTGATTCCAGAAAATCTCCATAGATAGGAAGCCTGGAAAGTCACTACACTCAAGCTTGTGTTCATATGTTCATGTTAGAAATAAATGACATTTTAGAGATTTTCAAGCCTTTGAAGTTCACTTTTCAAGACAGGGTTATATAATAGCTGGTAAAAGAAACGTTTTGTTTTATCCTATAATTGAGTCTAAAAAAATGTTTATTTGTTTCTTCCTATAGGCTACAGTCTCTCCAGAATATATTCTTGGGGAATACAAGCATGAAGTCATTGACACATTTGGAAACAGGGCCCTCGTACTGCTTGTACTAAACATTACATGGATTCAATTTCCTTTATTGAATGGTTATTTCATCTCAGATCCTGAATAGCAGATGTTTGATAAGTATCTGTTCTGTACATGATTTTCCTTTAGCTTCCACCTGCTGCCTCTTTATATTTGTTAGAATGTTACAGTTAGTTTGATGTAGAACAAATAGTCACATAGAACTCTGCCTGGGTCAAGAATCTGAAAAGAAAAAATCTGTTTCTGCCAGACAAAAATTGCATTGCAAAGTGTTCCTTTAAAACATTTTAATCTTAAAGCAAAGTTGAAAATCATATGGGTACAACTCCCATGTTAATTTCTGCCTGCTTTTAAGTGTGAATGATTTCTGTTGCTTAACCCGTGTTTGTCACTCTAATTTGAAATACTTTTTACTGACTTTTCTAGTGACATCTGGTTAATTCGCAGCACTGCCTTGCTTGTGTCTACATTTCTGTAACAATCAGAATAATGGTAGAAAAATCTCTCTTCTTAAAATGATCATTCTTTAACGTAATGTGGTGTATAAAAGAACAAAAAATAAAAAGGTCAAATGTGTATCATTATGCTACATGGTTAATGGATAAATCAAGTCTACTTCATCGTAAATATGACCTTTTTTCCCCCTTTCTTTGCTGATGTTTTTTCCTTTTCCTTTTTTTTTTTTTTTGCTTTTTCTTTCCTGGGTTACCAGACTGAGCCCATGGTTATTCCATTATATCAGAGTCAGGCAAATTTGATTGTGTTTTCTCTCCACTGAAGTGTCGCCGCGGACCCTCGGACAGCGGCCGCTAAAGCGGCGTCCGGTCCGATCCCGGCCGGGCTCGGCGACAGTGTCTGCGAACACTGCCCTGTGACGTCTGCCTCTCGGCAGCGCGCGGTCAGCCGCCTCCGCGCAGGTTGTCGCAGGCAGCGGGGTGAGACCGGCTAATCGGTCTCCCGAGACCCGTCGTCCGGGATGCTCAGGCTGCAGGTGGTGTGCGGTGGTGAGGCAAGGCGACCCCGGAGGCGAAGAGAGGAAGAGAAGGAGAGCGCTCTCTCTTACCAACGACAGCGTTTATTGCAGCGTGGCAAGAGTGGGGGGAGAACTCCGAGAACTCTGAGGATTTTAGGGGTGTCCGAGGTTTTTAAGGGAGGAAAGTGAGGGAGGGGTTTACAACTTGGACTAATAGGATAAAGGTACAGGGGAGGAACAAGGGTACAGAGTCCAATGGGGTAAAACCAGGGGTGTTAACTTGGGGGGAGTCAGGGAGGAGCCAACATGACAGACAATTAACTGGGGAACATTCTGGAAAGGGAGAACTGGGTGTGTGTACAGGGGTGGAGACTGAGGCTGTGACTGGCAGCAGGTAGGGAACCCTCACCCACACTGAAGCTTCAAGTAAGTTAACTACAGTGATGTGAACTTCCCATTGTTCCAATTCTGGCCAACTTACACCATAGATTACAGATAATAACAAACTTTTCCTTTACTACTGATCCTGTCCTTTGTTTCTGCATTGTATAAACAGGTAAATTGTCAAATTCTTAAATATAGATGATAGAATATCTTCAATGAAGAGCCTCAAATTGTGCGACAGTTTTATCTAGATCTCTAAATTCACCCTTAATTAAGTTCAGAACTAGGAAAGACTTTTCATCTTTCAGCTTTATTAAATTTAAAAAGAAAGATAAAAAAGTAATTATGAAAGAAAATATGGGAAAGGAAGAAAGTTATTTCAGACCCAGTACAACTTTCAGTTTTCCTGATATTTTTCATCATAGAAACATCTGAGAATCATACTGTTCCAATATCTTTATTCCTCAGCCTTGTCCACACCAGTGTAGTCTCTGGTGGTGGATATCATCAGAGTGGTACCCATCAGAATCTTAGCTATGGTCCAGGAGTTTGTGAGGATGAATGTAGCTTCAAACTTTCAAGTGATATGAAGATTGCAAGGAGGATAACATTTTTATCAAGACTACTTTAAAATTCTGTAATGAAGTGGTGATAGTAATGTCTGCACTACTCAATAGGAAATTCTTTCCAATAAGCAATGTGTCACATTTTCTTTCTCTTCAAATGACAATGGATTATTCTATTTAGAAGTATATCTAGTCTCCTGCATACTTCATTTGGAAGCCTGAGGTTTTGAAACAAAGGACAGAGAGTAACTGGGTTTTTGGCAAAAAAAAGCAGAATCTGCCTCTGAAAACATCACTATATTATTCAAAGCCTCTACCTACTCCTATAACAGAAATCAGGTGACATACTTTAACATTTTAATATATATTCTAGGGTCTGCAAGTGCCTCCTGGTCCAGAAATGTCAGGATGTCTTCATATGAATAGACACCCAGCACAATTAACTGTCAGATTTTTTCTTGCAGACTTTCTCTCCTCTTCTGAATTCTGTGAGATTTCCACTCCTCCTTCCTTCCACACATGCACTTTCTCCTTCTTGTTCACAGACTTACTTTTAAAGTACCAAGGATGTTCAAGACCATATCTGCACTGTTCTGACCAATATCCAGAGGGAGCGAGCCATCAGCTACACTCAATATTTGCTTCTCTTCTCATACTGACCCAAAACTCTGAGAGATTTCCCGGTCCTGCTTAAGAGCTATGAGGATCTGTGGTGAAATGTGGTGCTATGCATGACTAGATTTGTTGCTTATTTATATCCTATTGTACACTTTGAGAGTACACTTTGCATTCAACGCAGACTCCAAAAACACTAAATGAGGCAATCTTTCACTGTTGCTATTTATTAGCCTAGTTTCCAAAGAAGCTATAGCTTATTCAGCTCAGTCTCTGAGTCTGTGCATGTATATGAGACAGAAAAAGTGTTTCTCTAATAACTTCTGAACACCTTGTCTGACTTCAGCCAGACATGACAGAGCAGGTGAAATATAAAGACAATTTAAAGTATATAAGGTCTTAGTGAGAAATAGGCAGCTGCTGTTGGAAAGACCTTATGACTCTCAGTAGTTTTCACAAAATGATTTCTACAGAGAAAGACTAAAATTAGATGCCAGAGGTTCTGTGACAAAAACCTTATTGGTGTTCTGATCACAGGCATAGCTTCCACTGAAGCACACAATTAACCAAGATACAGATCCATAATAAATCACACTCCATCAGATCAATGCTTACAGAACTAGTAGTTGGCACTGCAAAAACAGTCAAAATGTCAGCCATGGGTCAGATTCCCATTTTCCTAGTCAGTGTACAAATATAGAGAAGAAAGTCCATTCTCAAGTTGGTTTTCTACATGCATATCTCCTCATTAAGAATGACCCTTTAAACCACTTAGCCTTTTTCACCCACAGCAAGGGCAGCTGCTTCAGTGAATCTGCACAAAATTGTCAAGTTAAACAAGTTTCTTACTAAGCCATAAACAGCTCTAATCTTATAAAACTTTGATATAGTTGAGGTCACAGGTCAAACTTTGTCTTCCTTTCTGGCTGTGCAAAAAGTTTTAATAGGTTTCATGGTTTCAAAACTTAAAGGCAAGGGGATCATTTTACCATCAAGTCTGACCTCCTTCATAATAGGGACTTTGTTTTGCTGCACTATCCATTTAGTGAACTGAAAACCAGTGCTGGGCCAAAGAAATCTTGCACAGCTTGTAAGTGTAAGTGTAGCTTGTGGTGTGCTATCCTTTGGTAAGAGTCAAATGCCACACAGCTGCTCAGTAACTCCCCCCCTTCAGAGGGACAAATAAGAATAGAAAGCTTATGGGCTGAGTTAAAAAGGGGAGATTTCTCATTGTCAGTGGCAACACAGGCTCTACTTGGGGAAAATTAATTTAAAATATTACTACCAGATTTTCTATAGCAATCTTGTTCTAACTCAACCTTTGCCCACATCATTTAGAAGAAAAAAAAGTAATATTCCTTCTTGGGAACTTATGCCCAGTTGCATGTCTAGAGCAGAAATCTTTGTCAAAATGGTTACTTTCAGAATACATTCCTCCATTGTGCAAGATACTTTCTTCAAAAAGAAAGGACAATGAAATTTCAGACTGTAAATACTTTTTGTCCTTTTCTTTACACTCTTTGGAAGTGAAGACAGTATGATACATTGACAAAAGATTTTTTATGGTCCTACTTACTTATTTCTGACTTATTTCTCTTACAATACAATAAGCTAGTGAGGTTTGTCCAGGACAAGCTGAAAAATCTGATTTAAAGCAGACTTGTTTGTTTTGTAAAATGTTTGGTTCTATCTGAATAGGATTTAGAGTCAGTTGTGAAATCATAGCAAAATCACAAAACCTGGAGACATTTCCCACAAAGATCCCTCTGTTTAGGAAGTACTAACAAGGTTGTTCCTTCTCATTGTCTATCTACAGCACCTGACTACACCTTTGAGAAAGTCATTAAGTTGGGTAGGGTAGCAGAGCAGTTTCAGGATGTTAAGAACCAGCAACTCTTACTGTCATGGGCACACTTGATTCACATTTTCAATAATTCAGTGCCTCTTACTTACACACCCTCAAAGACTGGGAAGAAAGGAAAAGCAGGACAAGAAAGAATTTTAATAAGATTCTTTCAGGCCACCTGCATTTACTTATACCTACCCTACTGCAGTGCTCATCATTGCCTTTTTGTGACTCATATATAGCATCACATTTAACCTGGCAATATTTCTATGAGCAAGGAAAATATTGCTTCTCCTTTCATGCAAATGCAGAACTGACAGTGAGGAAAAGTAAGTGACTTGAGCCCCTATCTCCAGAGTTCTTGTTATGTTCTTGGATGAAATCATCTGTTACATTTTTCACCTGCCAGCAAGTGGAAAATAACAATTCCCTCAACTCTGATTCTCAACCAGAATTATTCACCCTTCACAGAAATGCACAGCAGGCTCAGCCAAACAAACCCCTTCTGACATGGAGAGCAAGTTGCTGTTTTTCCTTTCTTATCAGTTTCTCTGCACTCAGAAACAGCATAAAGCCCATACTTCTAAAACAGGTGAGAACAGAGTAAGAGTAACAGAAGTGTTAACTATTGTCTATGTACTTAGGATAACTAACAAGTATTACACATAATGCTGTTTCCATATATCAAAGGCCAAATCAGTACCATATTTTAAGATAAATGTAAATATAAATCAGATTTATATTTGCATTTGTGGTGCTGTATAAGGAAAAAATTCTTCATGTTTCATGCCAAGGAAAAGTTGATAGATGAACAGATGGAGAAAATAAGTCTTCTGTGTCTCTTTTCAGCTGTATCCCTTTATCAGAACGGCACTGCATAATGGAATAAACAGATTAATATGTTTTTGTTGTTGTCTTCTAAATGGTAAATCTCTTATAAATGTCCAACTGTGCAACAAAACTGATGTGTTTCTCTTTGTACCACATATTTCAGAGGCATTTTTCTTAATTCCTAAATCCCCATGGACAGGTAGGTAGACTTTGCATTGTTGGAGACTTCAACCACGTACCACACACACTGGGTGGCAAAGGATATGTGGACATCACATATAACATCAAAATCATTTTGGCACCCTAAACTGGTTTGTGTATGCCTGACAGGCAATTATTCAGTTATGTTCAGGCTTTCTGATAAGAGGCTGGCACTGAATGACTTAATTAACATAATTATTTATATGAATTTTAAAAATATCACTGCAATCAAGAAGGTACACAGTCTGTACATTTGGTATTCATGTAGTCTTGGAAAGTGTTGATTAAACAACGTGAATTTATATCTGAATTTATAAAGGAAGGAGGTTAAACTTCAAGTTACCCCACAAAGATGTCACTTGGATCGAAGTGTTGAGCAGTTCTTTGACAATAATGAACATTTTTAATAAACACAATTTCAGCACAAATGTGCAGAGGAAGAACAAACAAGTGGTTAGAGTACTAGATTAGGTCATGCATGCTTGAGCTCCCATCCAGAGTGTTCTCAACTAACCGCAGGCAAATTGCTTATGGCTAGATGCACAAATCATTTCAGTTTCCCATGTGTCTTGCGTAGCCACACAGCTGCCAGAAAATCAGAGCATTAAAACTCCTGTTCTTCCAGTAAGCACCACTCAAAGGTAAGACAGAACACGTTCCATGGGACAGGAGGATAAGCAAAGAAAACATTTCTGATTGTTGTCCCTCCCTCCCTTCATTTCAGGTGCTTTCACCGGCTTGCTTCCATCTCTAAATATTCGGTCTGACAACCATATGGAGCATTCAGCAATTACTGAGTTAACAGAATGAGACACAAGCGGATCTGAAAGTGTATGATGTGTGGGGAAAGGGAGGATGACACAGAAAGAAATACCATTTACTCCAAATATGTATATAGTGTCCTTAGAGATCATCTAGGATATCCTACTTGGGCTTCAGATGCTTTTGCAGTATGAAAAGTCTCCTGTCTAACCCACAAGATCTTTCATGTGCTCAAGCAGCTCTTCCACATGCTGGTGAAGTGTCCAGAGCCCAGAGAGCAACCTGACCACTGTGTCACTAAGGATGCACAGGCAGTTGTCCAGGCTGTTCTGAGGTCAAAATAGGGACCCAAGGTGAAAAAGTGCCTTAGATTACTTCACAGAGTTTGAAAGTACCAACTCTGTACACACACCATACAGCAGAATGGTGACAAAATGATGGAACCCCTCATTGTACTGAAGTGTACTGAATTTTGTCAGAAAAGAAGCAAACTACCAATCTGAAAGCAAGGGAAATAGTTATCCTTTTCAAAACAGACAAAAATACACAATCTGAAGCAATGACAAAAAACATGATGTTAGAGAAACTTTCAGGCAGAAGTAAATGGACTGAATTCTACCTTTCACTGTTCCTACATGCACTAAAGAGTAACTGAATTGCATCGAAATTTTAGAAAAAAAAATGAATTTTATGATATTACTTTGGATGTGGAACTTATGATTCACCATGAGTATTGTCAAGCCATTAGAGGAAAAGAAAACCTAATGCTGAAATTGAGAATATTCAAAGAATCAGATGAAACTACATGATTAGCTGTAAAAGACATTTTATCATTTATTGACAATACCATCATATCACATTCACAAACTGAATACTAACATGTGAGATGTGCTGATTGCAGACATTCTCTTGAAGACACTGCTTTGAAGTATACTTCAGACAGAGTCCAGATTTAGAAATTGTATATAAAAATTTAGTCACAAGAAATGAAAACTCCGTCTAGTGTTAAAAAAACTGTTGACAGAACTGTAAAATCTACTTCTGAGGACAAGACTCCAGTCAGAACACACATAACTAAGAGTTCCAATATGAGGCATTTCTTTCTTAGATGAGACTTACAAGAACAGGGACAATAAAAAAAGTGTTGTAGTAAATATATATTTTAAAGGTAAATATGATTTAAATATTGATAGTCTGTGAAAAGGTTGACCCTCTGCCCCCATTACCCTTTTCATCAGCCTTGAAGTTTGTGTCACTGTACTGAAAATAATATTAGTTCAGTAGTTTTTCTGAAAATTAATCTGAGGAGTAGAAAGAATTTTTTTTTTAATCCAATATGTGAGGTGACCTGACGGACAATGTAGCCATGAAAGCTCGAGAGAGCTGGTTCAGAAGAGCCTACAGGATCATGTGGGATCAGGGAGAGGGAGAGGAGGAACAGAGAAAATCAACCTACAATAGCAGAACCATCAGTCATGAAAGGACTCCTTGAATTCCTTCCCAGAGCTGTGTGACAGTTAATGGAAGAAATAGAGCAGAACCATGTGGTACTCCAGTGTTATGATTATAAGAGATTAATACTTGAACAAAAAGGTGAAAATATTGTCATTGAGTCAGCCACAAAAATAATTTAGCCAGCTATTTTGTCTATGATGAAATCATCAGCAGTGCTTAAGGGAGGAAGGTAAGAAGAAACAGGAAAAGGATAAAGTGACCCTCCCCTGCAACACAGTTTACTTTCTGTAATTTGTGATTGCAGCTGGATCACAATATTTAACAACGTCAAACAGACAAAGCTGTTTCTCTTGAACTTCTCTTATTNTTTTAACATTTAACTTTAAACAATAACATTTCAACATTTAATCTTAACTTATTAACATGGAACAATTAAGTAATTAACTGGATTAAACGAGTCACAGATGGGATAATTGATCAGCAAAAGACCAACACGATTTTTCATATATAACACCCTGCAACACAGTTTACTTTCTGTAATTTGTGATTGCAGCTGGATCACAATATTTAACAACGTCAAACAGACAAAGCTGTTTCTCTTGAACTTCTCTTATTTATTCCAATTTGTATTTTTGGTATCCAAAATATATTGTAGCAGTGAGCTCTATTATTCAATTGTTTCTTGTATGAAAAAGCATTATTTTTTTTTCTTTAAAACCCACTGGAGGTCGATTTAAAAAGACACCCTGGTTTTAGTACAAGAAGTAGTATTAGGGGGAATAAACTTCCCCTTTTTCATGCTATTCTTGGATTATATTAAGTTCTCTGGATAAGGAACAAGTTGGATTCAATAACATTAATTGACTTCCATTTAAAACAATTAATTATTACACCTTAAAATTAAAAGATTAAACTTTTTTATCTGCCAGCTAATCCCATAAGATTCTTCCCACAAACCCAGAGTATGGAACAAATACTTGCATTGAAGTGTCGCCTGTGCTGCTCTGCTAAGACTGATATGGTTTTCATTAGGTTCAGCCTACACCATCAAAGCTGCTTAAGCAAACAGATTCCATGCTATCTAAATACTTTTCGTTAAAATAGCCCTATTAATCAAGATTTATTTTAATGAAACGAGGGCAGACAACACAACCCAAGAACACGGGTAATTTGCTGTTACATAATCCGCTACACTCGACAATCTGTTGTGAGGGAGCTGTGGCCAAAGGGACAACCCCAAGAAGCATACCACAAATGGACCCAGAAGAAGCTGTCCTAACTCAATCAGTCTTCAAAACTGGCTGTAAAGACCTTCCTAAGAAATAGCCCCATTAACCTAAGTCAAGCATGCAACATTACTGCGATGCATTATAGGATTTAAAGTGGGAGACTTACCTGAGCAGGCACAGTGTTTGTAAGGCCTTTTCACCTGTGGAATTGCTGTTTTCTAGGGTTCTCCTGATGCACAAACAGCTTACAAAAACTATATACTGCCAATCAAGAAAGTCAATATGGTAGTTAAGAAAGGTATGAGTATCACCTGGTCATCTTCATGGTCTTTATTATGGATTTCCTCTTACGAAACCCATGCAAAAGCAATACGTGCATATTCAGTAAACTGTATCTGAGATGTTCACAGTTTCCTTTTATTTTGGAGGCAGTAAACCTGCTCATATGATCGTGAGAACCCTGTAATGAGTTATACTGACACTCCAAGCAGGAGCTGGATTCAACAATTCTGATGGGTTTCTTCCACCTCAGTATATTCTACAGTTTATAAATTCATTATGGTTTTCTGCCTTTGGCAGTGGCTGACAGTGAACGCGATGCCTCCTGTGCCCTACAGCATCAAATGCCATTGCATAAATAATCACCTCCTTTGACTATTTTCAACTGCCAATATATTGAAAAAAGACACTAAAAAACTCATCCACATTCACCTTTCTCATGCCACTCACAGTTTTCATACTTCCCTTAAAACACATCTTTTCTGGAAAGCACAGTCCTAACCAACACAGCCCCCCTCTAGTGGAAGCTTTCCTCCTGCTGTCACCTTGTCTGTATCTGTTCCTCTCTCTCAGGCAAGGTTTGGCATCCAGGTCTTTCACCGGATGATGAGGTTAAGCTGTTCCACTTCCAGAGAAAGCTCACAGCTCCATTTTCTAACAAAGGAGGGAATTCTCTGGCAAAGGAGAAACTTATCACTCTCTAGCCAGCTGGCTACTTAAAAGCTTTGTGCTTCCCCTTTTCACTCCTGCCCAACATAAATCTTCAGTCATGAGTAACTCTGAAATCTTTCCTTGCATGAAGATGAGGAGGTGATGGATGAGCCTTGGAAGAGGGCATTCCACTTGGTTACAGCCAAAAGAACATCTGAGAATGTGGAAGGAGGTGGTGAATGCGTTGGATTGGCATTAAACACACATTTTCCAGGTTCAGACAACTATATTACTCTGCTTTGGGTTTTGTTGTGTTTTTTCTTTTCCCTGAAATAATTTGTATTTCTTTTCATTTCTCTTTAGTTTCAACACAGTTTTTCAAATAGTTCAATGTGACTTAGTAAAGTAAATTTAAGTCTGTAGTCTGTGTAGAAAAATCTTGCTTGTATATTTACTTAATAACTGTTTACATGACATAAGGATTTTAAGGAATAAAGAAGTTAGTCCAACTGAATGAGATTGATTTTTTCTTCTCCCTAATTTTTTGGGCTTTTTGGTTTTCTTCAACAAAGAGAAAAAAAGAAAAAAACAAAATAGAATGTTCAGTACAAAGGCTCCCTAAATTTTTTGTGCCCCAAACTGTTAAACAAAGTGAAAACAAACAAGCAAAAAATGAAACAGATTTACCAATAAGGAATTGTTTGTCAAGCATACAATATTATTATGTCAATTGCTCTCACTGGAAAGAAAAACTATCACTTAATCCTTGCCTATACTTTTTCTCTCTGGACCACAACCACCAGCATTAATATAAAAGAAGCATAAAATCAGGTTTATTCATGTTTTTAACTATAAATGAATCTTCAAACTTTTTTTCTTCTCAGAAGAAAATATATCCTTATTTCACTGCCTATTCATGATGGTATTAATTTGACAGGAAACTGCACTTTCCTATTTTAGTTGACAATCAGAAAAAAAAAGACTGTTTTGAAGACCTCGGCCTGTAGAGGTGGATAAGATACAGGAACGGTATCAGCTGCCCCCAGATTCAAGAAATTACTCATTAAAACTTGGAATCATGTCAGTGTTTCCATATCAAAGATAGCATCACTAGAGTAAAAAAGTGAATTGAGTGATAGTACCTTAAGGTAAATAATTATGCTTCATTTCTTGCTTCATCTTTCATATGCAATATCTGAAATAATTTCTAATGTAAGACAGAGGTGGAAAATGGACATGAAGGAAAAATCTTGAATATCAGCAGAATATACATAAAGTCATATCCACACATCAGTAGTATGAAAGGAGAATAATACCTTGAATATCATTAATTCGAAGCCTGGATTTCCATAAAATGATGACAGATTGCTGTTTAAAGCCACAATGTTCTCCAGCAGTGAAGGTGTCTTGGAAACGTGCTGTTTCAAAATTTCCAGATTTTTGACAGCTATGTGCAAGAGCATTTACTAAACTCATTAGTTTTACTAAGTGTTTTTAACTAATCTAATGCTCAACTATTTTTAAAATGTAGCTTTTAGAGTGACCTTTAATCTCCCATGGGAAATTAGAAAATGGAGAAGTTATTGGAGGAGGAGATCCAACAAAATTACAATCACGACAAGCTTGAATTACACCATGTAATTGAATCTATTCAGAAGCCAAAAATCAATGCAGTCAGCCAGAAGTATACCAAATGTGACATTCATTTTTTCTGCTTTATCAAGCTTAATTGATATCTTAGGAACTAAATAAGAGTAATAGGCAGCCTTATGGTAGAAGCCTCCAGAGATATTTCAAGTGGCTATTCATAAAGGCTGCAAATAATTCATAGATTTCACTGTCAGTTGATGCGGTGATAGAATAACTATGTTGCTTTTAAATACCACATGCCCTGGCATTAATTTCACCCCCATCCCTCCAGGCTTCCTGCTGAGAGAGGTAACAGGCACATATCCATCTAGCTGGCATATCCTGAATTAGAGAAGCTCTTGACTTGTCAGTATTGTTTTGGACAGAAAGTTAACATGTCATGGCTAACAAGCTAACACTACTGACATTTCTTGGCATTGCCATACACAGTTTGTCATAATGCATATGCATATATAAAAACACACAAACATATTACAGAATTCAATAAAGGAGAATACATAGTAACTTAGTAACATGGGGAATGTTTCAGAAGAATGCTTTATGCCCCTATCTCTCTGATCAAATCCAAAGTGATGCAACAAGGCCGAAGCTACAGTGATACACGGAACACCAAGATGCTCACACTACAGTGTTGATGAATCTGAAATTTACCCCCAAAAAATGAGCAATACAGAATGATGTCCTGAAAAGTGTACTGAAAAGTGATGCTCTACTTCTTGATTCTTTAATTATAATTTTATACCAGTACTGCAGAAAGTAGCTGTGATAAACAAATCTTATTCTAAGAGTACTACTGATCTACCATAAGTACTAAGAGTATTCCAAGAATGTTACAAATATCTCTTGGATATTTGGTCTGAGAGTTTTAAAGGATATATGGAAAAGAGATGACTAAATTTCATCTTCTCTCTCTCTCAAAATTTTCTGTCATTTCCTGAAACCAATGCTCTCCCCTTGCCAAGAGGGCAGATGGAAGGTAATGATGCAAAACTTTCACACATACTAGAATTTATATTAGAGGGGAAAAAATATTTGTCCTTCTTCACAGGTTTATAAGGCTCCATCTCTATGGCTAAGAAATCAGACAAATTCTGTTGTGTTTATGGTGCCTTTTAAAGTAGACTCTAATTTCAGCATATTTGCTATCAATATCATTTTAATATACAGAAGACTCAAGCTGTCTGAAAATTACTCGAATAGCAGTGTATCCAAACTGGTGGGCAACAGAAATGTTTACCCTGATGAGGATTTCTTTACATTTGAACTGTCTACAACTCACAGCAGTAAGCCTGTCAGAGTTGAAGAAATGTTTGGACAATGCTCTCAGATATCTGGTGTGATTCTTGGGATGGTCGTCTACAGGGCCAGGAGTTGCACTTTGATGATCCTTGTGGGTTCCTTCCAACTCAGAATATTCTATGACTGACATAGAATATGTCATATTGATTGTATGACACACACACTCACACACACACACATATACTTTAGAAGAGACAATCTTACGTCAAAATAAACAGCAGAAACACCTTGACTTTTCCTTATCTTCTGCTGTTCTTTGTACCAAAGTATATGTAGAGCACTTGATAACATAAACAGTTCAGAGGACTTAGAATTACATTTCTGAAGAAATTTTTAATAACACAGAATTTGCAGTTCTGTTCCACTGCAAATTGTACTGAAATTATCAGGGATAACAAGAAGTACATGCAGTCTAAAAGCACTGGACCAGACAGGGAAGGCTCAGTAAAACAGCCCAATTCCAAACAGCCTGCATAACGTGTAAAAAAGACTCATATGCTGCCAAGTTGTAGGGTTTTAAAAAAACCATATTTCTGAAATACGTGAAAATCTCATAGTTTGTCATGCAAATAGATTTCAATCTAGATGTTTTTCATTAATCACAGATTTGCAGAATCACAGAAGTGTTAGGGCTGGAAGAGACCAGTGGAGGTTATCTGCATCAACCACCTTTATTAAGCAGGGTCCTGTGGTGGCCAGTGAACATACATTACAGGGGACAGAGAGTTCTCAGTGAGACAAGTCCCTAGTACCACAAGGACCACTTTATGTTAAGGTGACCAAAAAAGCTTCTCCCCGTGTTGGAATCCAGAATGCAGAGAATATCTCTCTGCCTGTTTTGAAGGATTCTACCCCTCTGGACAACACTGTTTTTGACCTTCGCCCGTGGAGAAAATTACCTACCCTTTGGGAAGAGTTGGAATCTACACTGGTGTGAACTAGATGATAGAATGTTATGTAAGATTATCACAAGGTGAAAATTTAGGGTCTTTGGGTTTGTTAATATAGTAAATAGATAAAAAGTAAGAAACTTCAAAATGGAGGATTGTTGTTGTTCTCTAGGCTTCTTGTTCCTTCTTCTATTCCTCCATATTCTGCAGTAGAAGTAGTTTAAGGTGATTGGATAAAAAGTTCCGCAGTTCCTGTGTACGTGAGAAAGTGATTTATTGAACATTGGTGGAAAAGTGAAAATATCTTTCATTTTACATTTTAATTGGATAATTTACCTTTAAAAAGACTGTCTAATCTTGATAATGC